>CM077011.1:164707727-164932727 GCA_039090855.1 Macrothele yani
CTATTTAAAATTTTGCTAAACTTATTAAAACAATTAAAATATCTGAAGAATATATTTTGTTCATTATAATGCATATATTTTTAATAAAATAAAAAAACAGTTTTCTTTAGAAATGAAAATTTTATGGCAGTCGTTTGCAAACTAAGGGGGTGCTAACTTCTGGAAATCCCAAAATACTTCTTTAAAATCATGTAAAGTATTTTTATTCCCTGCCCAAAATGCTTACAGGGATCACTGGCTACTTTTTATACATAATTTATAAATTGAGCCAATCAAATTAAAGTATTTTGTAAATAACTTTTTAAAATTATGAAATTTATAGCATATCTCAAGCGTTGATAATTTGAAGGGTTCAATTATTAAATTAATTATAAAGTGTTATGAATATTAATTAAAAGTTGGCCTTGGATGCTTATTAAATTAATTTATATACAGGAAACCAAAAATCTACTTAGGACGAAGTCTGGAAATCGAAATCATTTCCGGACACAATACTAGGAAAGTAACATTACACCCATTTTTTTTAATAATAAAAAATGAGTTTATCATATGATGCCGTTGGACCAATCGTATCATTGGGACAATTGCTCCTTTTGAACGAAATCGGGATTAGACCAGTAGTCGAGAATGGATTTTTGTGGCTACATGACGCTTTTTCCGAATCTCCATAGACTCAGTTCACTTTTCATAAAATTGTCAAAGGCGCTAAAGGTTGTTTATTTGAGCACATACATGGTTTTGAATCTTCGCACAACTCCACGTTATCTCCATGGAAGCTACGTAATGATGCTGTTTCTGTTTTTTGGTTTGTGAAGGATTAACACGTCCAGTTCCTTCTGGGTTACCAACGTCAGGCAGATCTAGACACAAAGCTTTTTCTGCCCCGTTTGGAATCGAAACCAGGAAGCGACAAAACCAGTTGTCCCTAAAAAAATAAACTAACTTGGAATCAAAATTTTTAAGATTTAAATTGCGCTCCAGATATGGTCCATATCAGTTTTGCACCAAATCTGGGGTGCAATTTAATCTTAAAATGTTGCTTCCAATTTAGAATAAATGATTATTTTCTTTCTCAAAAAGTCCAGAGAGGGCGTTACTTTAATTTCCACTTTTTGGTGACCTGTTTTTGTGTGAAGTATTTCACCGGTGTTATTCAGAGATGCACATCTGCTACCTTCACCCTTGAAAGCCATTGTTTTTTCATTGGTGAGCGAAGCCGTCTCTCGCAAATGCGGGGGAAGGGGGAGCGTTACTATAGTTACTGAACAATAGCAGCTGCTAATTAAAATGTAGTTTCCCAACCGAGAAAGCAAATGGCTTTTGCTTTCTCTTCTAATGAACGAATGACAAAAAATATTGTAAGGATAAGTTTTGTCTGCGAAAAAATGTGTATAAAGAATTGAAGTAAAACAACCTTTAAAGGCATCTAGTTTTCAATGGGTTTTTTTTTTCAAAAGATGCTACATAACAACCGCCCGTTTATTTTTCTGTCTGTTTTGAACACAAATTAAAAACCAAAAGGATTAATTGAATGAAATGCGCATGCAAACATGTTCGCACTCTTGTATCTTGGAAACTTAAATTTTTCTCTATTTTTTTATTCTTAATTATTTATTTTCAATGTGGTGATTAGACTGTTCTCGCGTGCATCGTTTAGGCTACATTTAAAACCCGCGTGTAACAATAAGTATTGCAAATTTCGTTTAACTTTCCAAATAAGTAGATGCTCTATAAATCCGCATTTTGAGTAACCCTGTATTTAAATTTTACTCGGCTTTCGTTAATTTAAGGATAAAATAAACTCACAAGTATAAGGTCGAGTCACATTATTGTGAACATCAGCCAATATCAAGAGCAACCGCCGTGTGCAGCGCGGGTAGCAGCAAGACGGGCTAGGAGTGATTCATTAAGGTGCTGGAAGGTGTTCACCAGTCTGTGGATCCATGCTGACTGCAGTGCATCTGACAGCTGCTGAAGGGTGCATGGTGGAGGATCCAGAGAGTGAACAACACGATCAATCTGGTGCCACAGATGTTCAATTGGGTTTTCGTCTGGGGAATTAAATTGCCAGGGAAGTACTTTAAAATCCTCATCATACTTCCAACAACTCTTGCACATGTCTAGGCGTGTGACACGTCACATTGTCGTGCTAGAAGATCCCATCCGCCCCAGTGAAGAGAATCAGCATGTACAGGTGCACGTGGCCTACAAGTAAGAATTTAAAGAATTCATAATGGCTTCGGTCCATAGTGCCTTCCAGGTATGAGTGGACCCAGAGAATGCCGCGAAAAAACATTCCTCAGACCATAACGCTTCCCCCATCAGCTTGTGTTCTTTCAGCAATGGTTGAATATTGATTATTCTCCGATGTTTCTCGCCTTATACGCCAACGTCCAACAGTTCGATAAAGCAGAAAACATGACTCATCGGAGAAGGGAAACCTTTACCAATCAGCAGAGGTCCAATTCCGATATTACCGTGCAAACGTAACACTTTTATGCCGATGCACCGTCGTTAGCATAAGTGGTGCAATGACCATCCGTCTGCATCGGAGCTCCATACACAACAATGTTCGCTGAAGTGTCATTTTAGACACACTGGTTCATCCGGTCAGTGAGTTGCTTCACTGTAGCATGTCGATCGGCCCCTCATGCACGACAGCTGCTTAAGGGTGTTCACCTCTCACATTAATGACACGTTGTGCTCCGTAGTTCTCACGTATTCGCAATGGTGGCATTTCTACAATCACGCTACATTTTAACCACAGCAGAACTTGAACAGTTTCCAAACTGCGCTGTTTCAGAAATACTACCACCCTTGGCCCGAAAGCTGATAATCATCCCTTTTTGCAAAACTGATAAATCGTTCCTTTTATCCATGAGAGCAACGAGTAATATGTTTTTGGAATGCGTACAGCACACCTTATATAATATCCAAGCCAGCTCAGGACACGTACCTCCATTCACTGGCTACGCGCTGTTGACGTAAAAAGTAGAAAGTGGTCACAAGAATATGACTAAACTGTGTACTACGCTTAATTTAAGCCTGTTCATCACTGTTTGAAGATTATTAAAACTTAGTTATAAAGAAAATAAATATAACTGTCATTTATTCATGATTAGAGTTTCGACACCCTCTATAATGTCAGTTTCATTGTTCCACAATTTGATGAATCAAATTTACTTGCTGCTTCCTTTTCGAAGTTTTGTCTGGATATGAAAGCTGAAGTTGTAAAGGAATGATTCTTCGCCTGCTTTTATCTTCCATCTTTTAATCGAAGATTATCCACAGCTTACTAGATCGAATGGCGCGAAAACATGTTTTAATCGACGTCAGTGTCGACCCATTTATTCACATTGTGTGAATTTACATGCACACGAATTCGAATCTTTTAGACATTTAATGGCAGATAGGATTTTAATGTGTAGTTGGGAGTGTGACTGACGCTTCAAGATTTTTGTTAAATTGCGCCACCGTCCACAGCTCTCCCGACAGAAATTCATCGATAGATAGCACTGAATCATGTTCGGCCTACATTCCCTTATTTTGAACTTCTCGAGAAAAGTGGTGTTCAATGCACGTGTTTGCCTGAACATGAGCTACACTCTGTCTTTTGCTCATCAGTTTTAATACTATATCTTTCAGTCGGTTCGCGAATCTCATAAAATGTTTACAGTGTTTTTTAAGTACCGTCTAGTGTCCCGCTGCCGGTAGAAGATGATCAACTAAAGGACCTTTGCCGAGCTAAGCCAGGGTTCGAGTTTCGGATGATGGAGGTGTAATGTATTTGTCCTACTCTGGCTGAATCTTTCACTTCACTTGGATTCCTGATCATAAATTACGCCCGGGCTATTTCTCATAGTTTCAGATGCTTACGGTTAGATATCCCTACATTCATTTTCTGTTTACTAAACATGCTAAGATTTTTCTATTGCATTTTCATGACAAATTTCAATTTTCCTCTGAATACTTTAAACATCCCATAAGGGCCAAGAACTTTGAATATTGGAATATTGACCTTAGTTTGAGTCTCTGTACCACACAACCATCAAACAATCTATAGGTATTGTTTATTTAAACAATAGGTTCAGATATTTATCGTCAATATCTATAAGTATTGTTTAGAAAAAGAAATATTCTGACTCGCAAGCCAAAAAAAATTATTCATATTTTTGAATGGCGGTGTGTGGCAGCATTTCTGTGTATGATTTCTGGGTACAATTACCGACTCTAATCTCAAGGACAGTCATATTTTATTCTAAGCCTTGTAAGTTTTGACGTCCTTCTATATTGTCTCTATTTTCTATGAATGATGCAGTAACTGCTTTGTTAGCTCATCCCCTCCTACAGGTTTTTTTATACGTTATCTGGACATAATGTAATTGATTTACCCCTGTAATTCAAAATTGGGTGTCATTGCTTCCAAGGTTAGATAGCTAACCTGAAAGCAGAACTGGTTTTGATGCTAAATATTAGGTGGTTGTGGGTAAAATGTCGAAACACTGACGGCAACTTCAAACACCCGAAATGCAGTACTAAATAAACTTTATTCACCAAAATGATCACAGCCGGAAATAACCTAATTTTGCCTACGAGGTGCAAGCTTCTGCATACAGCCATGAAAAAATGGCTAACTTCGGGATACCACAATTCCCCGGATGCGCGTTCAGTTAATGTTGGATTGGGAAGAAATTTGCCCTGTAGAAAAGTGGCCAGGTGCTTGAAGATTAGACTGTACGTAGGTGAAAGACCATGTAATGTTTCCTATCTCAACTAGTGAAGCTTCTGGATCGTATGGCGTGCAAACTGAAACCCATTTTTTCCTGGATAAGTATGGACTTTTTTTTTGTTTGGGGTTTAAACACTACCGTGAGCATCTCAATGAAATCTAAGGAGCCGTCAGTCTTTAATTTACAGCTACGTGTTCAAAGGAAAGGGTCTGTACTGTAGGACAGACACACTACTCATGTCTCATCGGTACTAGAACCAGGGCTCACTTAAGCGAACGGTCAGAAGCCAGTGCCCAGACCACTTATTGCGTACCCGGGGTAATTATAGGCCCACGGGAACTGATTATTGCAAGCTGTTCGCTGGATGGATTTTCATTTATAATATCAACTTCTTCACAATACCTGCCCGCCATGACGGTTTGACTCGGTTTTAAGGAGAGGATCACACTAACTGCGGACCACAAAACACTGACCATCTTCTGCCTCGAACACCGACTGCCAGCTTCGGCGTGTGGTTAAAACCTCATCGCGTAGAGTCGAACGTCGGCGATTATTATACACAAACGATTTCTGATCACACGAGACGATTCTCGTCAAAATGTCGCGGATTTGGTTGTGAATAAGCAGAGAAGAAAGGACAGCAGATCTTCGTGTTTTGTGCTGCTTTGTTAACTTACTTATGACTAATTTATACATAGTTTTCACTTTCTTATATAACCATCAAAAGTCGAGAAATGATTGTTTAATACACTCCGAATTTTTCGCCGAATTCGGTTACAATTTGAGATGAATCGGATTCAATTAATATCGTGAACACTACATCATTGATCGCACCTTCTGCACTTCCGCGTGTCTCTTTTTCGATGCTCATATGGCCCGAGCGGAATGTGTAAATATCAAAGTTGTATTTTGCTTTCATTACGGAATCTTACCAAAATACTGTGTTGATGTTGCTAGATGCCTCCGATGCACCGTGCCCAAGCTGACAATCATATCGCAAAACGGTACAAATTCGGCTTTGAGCCGTCGTACTCTTCACTGCGTACTAATTCCCTTTGAAAAGCAACCTTAATTCTTCGAATTTTCATATCACAGGACACATCGCGCGATGTGTTAATTCTTTAATTTGGCAACTATACATGCGTCTGCAAAATCCTACATTTCATCCACACAACCTAGTGGATTTACTATTGATCATAAGTTAGTTTATATTACGTTAGCGCAATTGCGAACATCGGAACCTAAAAACGAAGCACCCCCAGAAAATAGTTCGATACTGATTGAACTTCACATGCAAGTACCACAGGCACGAATATACGAATGATTGGAATATAACGACTAATGGGAGACCCGCCATACCGCATCAGAACCGTGCATCGAGGAAGGTATATCAAGAGCAAAGCTCACACTCGGGGACAATTGTAACAGCGGATTGCGGTTGCATTAACCTCCAAGGACTGTGAGAATGCCTCGACGTCTGATCCGTGCACCACATGAGCAGATATCAGAATTTAAGGAAAGACTTATAATTGGGCTGAAAAAAGACTGGTTGGTTAAATATATTATCGCCACGCATTTAGCTCAGAGCGACGCTGCAATCAGACCATGTTGGAGCCAATGAGTCGAGGAGGGCACAACTCAGCGGCCCGCGGGAAGTGGATGGTAGAGGAAAACGACAGAACAAGATGATTGAGCGATTATGAGAACAGACCAGAGTTTGTCGCTCTCAACCTTTCGTGGTCATGCTGCGTCGTCGTCAGGCACGGAAATATCCAACCGGACAGTTACTAGACGACTTACAGCCCGGGGACGACATTCGAGCTGGACCCTCCGCCGCTTGCCATTGACCAGTCGATCAAAGTGGGACAGTGTTCAGTGGCGTCGTCGTTTTGTCTTCAGTGGTGAGCCACGGTTTGCATTTGTTGCAAATGACCAGCGCAGAGGTGTCTGTAGCGGACCCGGTCAGGGCACTGATCCTGCCTTTACCATGAAAAAGCACACGGCTCGCACATCTGAATTGAATGTCTGGGAGCCATTTCATACCGTAACCGGACATACTTGGTAGTCTTTCGTACCACCCTCACGCCCGAGCGGTATGTCGATGGCATTCTATGACCTATTGCTTTGTAATTCCTGTTGCATCACGAGCAATGTTTCAACAGGATAATGCCAGGCCACACACAGAACGGCTCTCACAGCCTGCCTCCCTAATGTCGATACCCTTTCATGGACATCCCAATCGCCCGACGTCTCACCGATCGAACATGTTTGCGATATGATGGGATTCCACCTACGCCTATCCCGGAATAATCGACGAACTTGCCCATAATTTGGACACTACCTGGCATGGTATATCTCAAAACAGTATCCCTGAAATGTATGCGGTCTATGCCACGCCATGTAACCACTTGTATTCATCGCTGAGGTGGCGCTACCATGTACTGACATGTTCCACTCGTGTCCCTGCTTTATCGGAACAAATGGCCCAACTGCTCTGGAGTCCTATTAATTTCCTTTCCTATACATATACTTGTACATACCAATTTTCATTTTGATTGGATGATTCGTCCTAATTGCTTGGAGATTATTTTCTAAAGAGTGTAATTAAAAATCTGACAATAGAGGGCGAGATCGTTTTAGAAGAAGCTATCGGGAACTTTAAATTGATCTCTTTAGTCAAATGAAATTTTCCTGGAATACACTTTGTAAAATTTTTATATTACACTTAATTGTCTACACTTGATTCAAATCAAAATTCTTTGAGAATATTCTTCAGCATTTGAAAGTACTGTGAATAGGAAGAAGTAGCATATAACAATATCAGGCGAGGATGAATGATATCCAATATTTGTACCTTTCCCTTAAAAACTGGCATAGAAAAAGAGACGTGAAGCAGGGAATATTGATATATTTCAGATCCACGTAAACGTTTTCACACCAGTTTGGAAAAAATTGTTTCCCTCTTCAGTCTTTTGGAAATGCAACAATATTGACTTACTACTCCTATTGTCTAATTTCCAAATCATTTGTCATTTCACTCAGAGTGAAATGTCCCTCGTTAGCATCGATTTTTGAAAATTCAGAATGTTCAGTTTGCCTTTTTCATTTTGTTCTGCATCTATAAACTATGACTACTCTAAGTAAAAGTGTTTGCATTGCCATGTAGTAAGTGAAGTTTATAATAAGAATGAAATAGACCCTATCAAGATTTTAGAGTGTACATCTTAATTATTCTTCGGAGGAAGCAGAATAAATTCCACATGCATTGCCGGGAAGTGAAAAAAGAACACCATTAAAAATTGCAGCTGCATCTATGAGATGTATGTCGTAGCAACAACTTGTTAAGAAAGAAAAGTGATCACACGTGTGAAGTGATTCAATGTTTACTTTACCTTTTAATGCGTATTAGTGTACAGAAGGCACATGTTACGTACGTATTGCACCTCTTCAAGCAGCAATACATGCTTCCAAACTGGTATGCAATCCGTCGTACAAATGCTGCATATCAGGCTGGGGTATAGCATTCTATTCGCTTTCAACTTGGACGCGCAATTCAGAGAAGGTCGCTTTCTGCTGGGGTCCGTGTTAGAGTCTTTTGTCCGATGAAGTCCCAGACATGCTCGATTGGAGACTACTCCGGAGAGCGTGCTGGTCAAGGTATTTTATGCACAATCTGAAGAGCATGTTGAGATTTGTGCGAGTGTGGGCGGATGTTTTCCTGCTGGAATATCGCATCAGGAATCGCACTCAAAAATGGCCGGACGACCGGCTGCACGATGTCACACTGACGTACGTACTTCGGCTATTCAGTGTACCCCGCACAAACATCAGACTCGTGCGAGCGTTATACCTAACCGCTCGCCACAACATTACTCCCGGCATTGTGCCTGTGTATCGTTGTCGGCTGCACGATGGCAGAAACCGCTCACCTTCGAACAAGTACACGACAGTCAGAAGCTGCCAAACAGAATCCGCGTTCATCACTGAAGACCACCGACTGTTAGAAGCTCCCAAACAGAATCTGCTTTCATCTCTGAAGACCACTGGCTGTCATTCTCATCTTGAATGAACTCGTTCTTGACACCACCTCAAACGCGCTCGACGGTAACCACGGATCAGTGGTAACCGAGCCAGTAGTCCTGTTTCCAACAAACGATTCCGTATAGTTCTGGAAGACACCCTCAGTATGACGGAGGATTGGATTTGTGACGTCGTAGCCGTCCGCTCTGCCAACACTGCCCTCCTGATACGCCTATCCTCTCGTGCGTCCGTGACTGTGTTGCACGGAACCACGTCTGTGAATGCGCATCTGACCACCGACGGCCCCATCTTACCACGACCGACATCTCTCATCCCACTCGGTCCGCAATTTCCAGAAAGGACAAACCTCTTTCCCACAGACCAGCTATACCGCCTCGCTCGAACTCTTATTACTCAAAAAATGTTGCTCGCCTGCGTCGTCCAGGAATGTTAGCTTCTGGAACGACCACTGAACAACATGAGACTAGACGAATGACTTTGTTCTGCACGTCCTAGTCCTCAAATACGTGCTGCGTACATATTCATGTTGTTGTTCACATGACGTCATTATTTCATCCAATGATATTCCAACTTGGGTTACAGTTTCTGCTGCCCTTAACAATTAACATAAAATATGGCGTTCCTACCGGCATTCTTTCTGAGTGTTCTTTTTACATTTTCTGGCAGTGTATATAGGACATAATCTATGATATACGCATATGATATGATGGCATCAAATCAGTTAATTCGAGAACCAAATAATTTTGATATCGAAAATACTTTATATAATACATAACATTAACCAGACCGAAACGTAGACACTTACCCATGTGACAGGAAAATATGTACTTAGAATATTTATGACACTACAATGCCGTGTGATGTTCAATTCCTGCTATAATACATGCGTACGCCAAACTGCATAAAGAAATTACTTGGAAAAGCTGCACGACTAATCTAAAAGCGTTCTTACAAAGACACTGCCCATTAAAAAATGTTTGGATTTAACATCAAACTCAACTCTGAATGAGATTTTATACAAAGTATTTTAATATTTCTTGAGTAATACCTTTCATGTGTTTGAAAACTTTCTGAAGAAATAGTTAACGTCTCAACAAAATTCTGAAGTAAATGTCAGCAGAGTCTTACAAAGAATTTTTGAAAATAACCTCAAAGAAAAATGAGAAAATGACTCGCATTAAAGACAATTATCTTTAATATAATATCGTTATGCATTCAGCGCATTTTAAACAGAATAATACGGATTTACGTAAAAACTTGAAACTAATACATAAGAGTGAGCAAGAAAATGTACCGATATAAACTCGACTATTAACGTAGTATAATAAGCTGATGTGCGATACCTGAAATAAAGTTTTTACTGCAGATCCTGTCAACGGCCAGGACGACCATTCCTTCAGATTCACGGCTATTGTCCACATAATCAGCAGTTTTTCTGCCGTTGGAAAGCGATAAAAAGGAAATTCCACTATCTTACTCGTAATTTGAGAAGCACCCATACGCCACGCACATTTTAACCATTCCCCAAACTTTTTTTTTATTGGAGATTTAACGAGCACCGTGAGCACAACTCAATGGGCAGTCGCCCGTCCCTAATTTAGGGTCATTAGTTCCAGGAAAGGGAGAAAGCCAGTGCCGTAAGACAAACACAACATCCATGCCTCACCGGGATTCAAACCCGAACACCTTTCGGACGAATGATCAGAGGCCATCGCTTTAGGCCACCGCGCCATCTGGGCGGCTTTTTGAATCTTCAAAAATCGAGTGACCGAGGGTCTAGAAATCGCTTCCCCATGTTAATCCTATGGGAACCTTAGCAGCTGAACTTTCTCTTAAAAACCCGGAAGTAATCGTGATGTCAAAAATGACGTCTGTGCAAAGGCTCTATAGAAGCGAAGGGCATTTATTTGCAAAATGTCGCAAAAGTGTCCAAATGGAGCATCGCGCGAAGAAACTTCTAAAACTCAACCAGTTCTTTTTGACGTAGAATCAATCAAGTTCACGTATTTTTTCTCATGAAAATAATGATTTATTTAGCACGTAAGCTGTTCAAAGTATGGTAGCAAGTACTTTATAAAAGCCAAGTACTTCAGAAATGAATGAAATTAAAATGGGTGATCCGTTAGCCATTTAATATATATTTTACCGAACTCGTTTCTTGCGATAAAATGTATATTCATATTCATACATCAATCCCCGTACCGTGTCAATCATAATTTGCTAATCGATAACCTTGCATTAAGTACTTCTTTTTCAAAAGTTACTTAAAAATGTAAAACTACAGAACTAAGTAACCTCTTTACTTTTCCAGATATCCTTCCTTCTGTTCGAATACTGGGAAAATTACTATGCTTAGTGGTGCTGAAATAAATCTTGCGTGGGGGCCACACGTTCTGCTAGTTACGCAGCTGCAAAACTTACGATTATGTCCTGTGAGAAAGAAAATTCATGCCAGATGCTAACAGCCTGAGTTTTCGCAGTTAATCTCTTGAGTTCTCAACAAGCGGAACGTGTTTTTTCATAATTGTAATGAGCATTAAAGTTTCTAGGAATTCCCATATTATCTACGTTAAAATAATCCGTTGACTTACACGAGTTTAACCTGATTTTTAATGAAATTCTAACGGTTTTCTTTTTATTGTGTATTCCATCAAGAAGATTTCGGACTTACGAATGATTCAGTTCAAAGTGTTTTAGATATATGGGTTTCGCGCTTGTTATATAATTCACGGAATAATATTTCCAGAAAATTTCTTTATTGCCTTTTTAGAAAAACTGCAGAAGTCGAAGTGAAGACTTCAGAAAAGCAAAGAGATTGCAGAAATTTACGGTGAAATGTTTTAAGAATTTTGATGATTTTATTAATCCCTATTTGCAACCACATAAAAAAGTATAACCAACAAACAATTTCAATTTACTTCTAATACTAGCGTCAAGCACGTCATGTGTTCATCAAGGACGATGCAAATCATTCACTGGGGGACCGAATTCAATAATTTATAAGCGATAACGTTTGAATTCCAATGCAGCTCTATTTAATTGGATTATTCTAGTAAATTAACTGCTAGGCGCAGGAATCAATGGAAAACTGTTCGGAGAATGTATAATTACCTACCATAAATCATCCATAAAGTTTTAAACTAAATGTAACTTGTTGCTTTAACACTGCGTCTGTGCCAGTTTAAATTAAACTAGGCATTGGACAAAGGAAACAATTTGTTCTCAGCCTCTTGGAGCTGAGGATTGGTAGATTACTCCGGTCTAGCTGCCAAAATGCTCTTGACACCGAACACTCACCATCAGAGCGGCGAGCATGAGGCGAATTCCTGAAACTGTTTCCTCTTCAAAATGTACGAAGCCAATTTTGCCAGTGTCAGTATCAGAAATTTCACTATTCCTCTCATATGTGTGTTAAATTAATACCTAATAAATCAATAGAATGATCCTTTGTAATCAGCCGTTATCAGCAGTACTTCATCAAGAGACTCCCGGAGAAAATTCTTCACTCAGCAAAATTTGCTAATTCGTTCTTTCGTTAGAAGAAACCACTCCTGCGAATCGAAAAAAAAAATCAAAATCGCTTTCTCTGAGGGAGAAAACGCTTTAAAAAAATATGATTCTCTTAATGTTCCAGTAGATGTTTGGGCCGAAACGTGAGTTTAAACTCAATGTTTCTCTCGTACGCAAATAACATACATGTGCGTTATATGGTGAAAAGATTAGTCCATTAATCTCACGATTTTTTGGCAGAACCATCTCCGATTCTAACTTGAATATTTTGAAAAATGTTGCCCGGTATTTTTATTATAATTCAATATCAGCATTACACGTTTGATTTTAAATTATAATACTGTCTGTCTTTATCATAGTGTAATCCTACACTGTCTCAATTTCTGGAGGAAGAGCAATTAAGACGTTCTTTTCATGAACCTTTGTGTCATTTTACACTTCTATTTACTGTACAAGAGATAATTTAACGCGATACGAATAGTGTGTTTACAAAACGTACGATTGCATTTTATATCACAAAATAAAATTATTAATTACATTGCTGCAGGTTGGCATAGTTATACCTCATTGTAAACATTTCGTTCTCTTTGCTTCCTTTCTCTGACTAACATTTAGAAATCTGGCAAGGAGAAGGCACAAAAAAACAAGATCACTAAATAATCTTATTTTTTGACATCACTATATTCGATTTCAGTGCTTTCTTATTAAATCAAGATCTGTCTGATATGTTAAGAATAACTGTAGAAACTTCAGTCATGTTTCAAGTATGTGGCAATAGAAGAAATTCATGTGGCGTTACGGGTTGTAATGCCGCTTTCGTACTTCGGAGTTTCTTCAAAGTTGTAAGATTTACTCGTAAAAGAGACGCAGTTGGGACAGATATCACGGGATATTAAGCTCTAGTCATACCTCTGATACCTGTGGGCGTACGTTCCTTTCTCTGACGTAGAACTAAGTCATTCTCCGTGTTGGGTAGGGGGCAACATCAGGAGCACGGATGCAAAGGAAACATATCCCACTTTGAAGGCTTATATCTTTGAAACAAATAATCGTAGATGAATAAATAACACATCATTTGATGGTTTAGAGAGTCACATTTATAACAAATTAAGGTTCAACCCTCCACCCCTTAACCCTTCGGTAGAGTAGCGTTAGAAAGTTAAACTAAATATTGCCTGAATTTGTTTCGCGGCACTCTGTTCAAAGGTTGATAACTAGTGAATAGCTAACTATAGTGATGACCTCAACCCCGCATTCCATAATTCATGGTCATCGCTAATGGTCGTTTGTGATAAACGGAAACAAAGTAGATTAAAAAATTATTTTTAGATAAAAAAAATTTGGTGACCAATATGTAGAAACCCCGTGAAAATCGAAGAATAACTACTATAAGAACTGACGAAAGTTGAAGAAACAGCTCCAGGAGAGTAGGAGGAGTCCAAAAATGCCAGCTAAATCATTAACCGAAAATACACGGTAATGTAGGGAGTGTCAGAAGTCTGCGCGCCAGAATGCGTTTCACACGAATTCGACTCTAGAGACACAACCTTCCGCTTCAAATACACAAATTGAGCCGGAACAGCAAGAACAGATGAAGATATCATCGATCCTAATTTTAAAATTTTCACAATGAGCATAGAATTTTCACAATGAGCATAGAGTACATGGCCAGTCCCTGGATACAACTTCCCAACTTCGCGGATAATGAATATAGTACGTCTCAAACCTGTACACCGCTGATGCGTACTGAATCTAGACAAAAACAAGATGAACAACAAAAAGAGTACATTAGGCACGAGACATATCGCTAAATTTATAACAAGGCAACTAAGGAATTTGAAAAATTGTTTCAATAGAACGATTTCTTCAGAAACCATTTTAGCAATAACTACTGACAACGATGATACTGCGCCTTCTACTAGCATTAATTTATAATCAGTATAAGTTACTATGAATTGCATATAGTATAAGTTGCCTTTAAGTAAATAAAGTAAAGCATTTCTTTCGTTTTATTTCTTAAACATATTTTATGTGAAAAAAAAATCAAACGGGCACAATCGCAACTGTGCCGTAACCTACAGCGTAAGGCTACGTCAACTGTCTTTCGCTGAATACTTTAAGGACGTAGAACTAATGAGATAGTGAAATGAAATAGTGACAGTTGACGTAGTTATACGTTGCAGCACAGATGCTACTGTGGCACTTTGAGGTTTTTTTTTTTTTTTTGTCATCCTAAACTGTGCAGCATTTTAGACACCATCTGGCATACTATACCCTCGGACAATATCCGTGAATTGTATTCCTCTATGACACGTCGGTTAACTTTTTGTATCCGATCATCCAGATTTGGCGCTAAAACGTACTGACTTGTTCCACTCATGTAGCTTCTTTATCCGAATAAATGGTCCAAATGCTCTGGAATTCCAATGAGTTCCTTTCCTATTCGTACATATACATTTTAAATATCAATTTTCATTTTGATTGGACGATTCCTCCTGGGTGCTTCGCTTTTTTCTTTGGCATACATACATACATACATATCATTAAGCTGTTCTCTGAGATTCAGAGGTTAGCTCCAAAAAGAAATACAAACTTCCAGATATTTTTACTTATTGTTGTCGTATCAAACTTCTCCATTTACAGCGAATTTGACATACAACTCGTGCTTCACTAATATCCATTACACGCCGTACACAAGATCTTTTATACTTCATACTCAATCTTTTTGTCATGCAGACACTCCTGCCTGAATCTGATCCACCCATGTCTTCCTTGGCCTTCCTCTGCCTTTCCTTCCTGCCACTTGGGCTGAAAAGATTTTCTTTGTAAGCATTTCATCACTAATTGTTTCAACATGGACAAACCACCGAAGCATATTGGTCTCCACCTTACTAACAACATTTTGCTTCACATCACACAACTGCAATACATCTTCATTTCTCACACAATCATATCTTGTTTTGCAACAAACCCCACGTAAGTAACGCATTTCTCCAGCACACAAACGACTCCTATGTTTCTTTTGCAGTACCCAGGTTTCACTGCCATACATCAGAGTAGGAACAATTACAGTTTCATGCACAGCCATGCGGGACTCTCTAGAGAACCCATCATTCCTGTGAAAACCTCCCAGAGCAGCTATGACTTTCAAAGAAGAATTCACTCGCCTACTGTTTTCACCATCCAACTAGTTCTCTCTGTCAAACATGCTTCCTAAATACACAAACTCACTCACTTTGTCAATCACAGTGTTATTTATACTTACATTACATTCAGTGCTACCCGTTCTTTTCTCAAACACCATAACTTTGGTTTTTCCCTTATTTATACTCAGTTTGAATTTCATGCAAACTTCGTTCATCCGAGTCAACATACTCTGCACCTCACTTTTGCTCTCTGCTAACAGGACAGTGTCATCAGCATACAGCAATCTGCACACACGGATAACACCAAGACATAAACCACCATTATCTATTTTGGCATCACGCATGCATGCATCCATAAATATATTAGACAGCCATGGTGACATTACACAACCTTGTCTAACTCCTGCACCAATGAAAAACCATTTTGATAAAACACCATTCACTCGTACACAAGCTCCACTACCAGCATACATGGCTTTTACACTATTAAGTAGATTCCCAGTAACACCATATTCTTTCAATACCGTCCACAAAAGTGTCCTATTCACTCGGTCGTAAGCTTTCTCTAAATCTATGAAGGCAGTAAAAACTTTCTTCCCAACAGCCAGATACTTTTCAATCATCGTGCGTAATGCAAAAATCTGGTTAGTGCAGTCTTTATTAGGCATAAAAACCACTCTGAACATCCCACACTTTCAATGATGTAAGACCCCGTACTTTTTCAATAACAACCTAACCAAACACTTTGATTGGCACATTCAGTAGGCTAATACCACCATAGTTCTTGCATTCAGTCTGATCACCTTTTCCCTTATACAAGGGAACAATGATAGCATCCTTCCAATCCCGAGGGACCATTCTTGACTCCCACCACAACTAGCAAATTTCAGTTAACCAATCAATTATAGAGTCACCACCATATTTCAACATCTCTGCAGTTATGCCATCAACTCCCGGAGCCTTACCATTCTGAAGAGATTTTAGAGCATTACACACTTCTTCTCTTGAGATCCCTCCTGTGCTTTCATCCCTCATTGTGACATCATCTGCGTCTGTCTCAGAATCATCTTTGCTTTCCTGATCTAATAACTCACAGAAGTATTCACCCCATTTGTCACTTAACTCATTGGGCTCCTATATCCTTTCCCCAATCTCATTCTTCACACAACTTACAACTTTGTTTCCCCTATTTTTCCTGATTACCAGTACTTCCAGAACGACTTCCTATCTTTCCGAAAAGCCAGATCATGCCTTTCCACTTTCTCCTTCCTATCTTTTGCCTTACTGTGGCGAACCAGCTTAGGCAAAGAGTATATTTCCTATCAAAAAGGCTTTCCCATTGGGGTGCGTCAATTTATGTTTTATATTGATCGATATTTCTTCTGGAAAGTTCCTATTTAAATGAATAATCCCTTTACTTCTAATATCATTCCCAACCATAAATGTTTAAGGTAGCAGTCTTAAAAATACGAGAATTAAAACAGTACGCGAGCTTCCGATGAAGTTGAAGAACTTATTTATTGTATAAGTTAAAATGTTAATAATAAAGCCATAAGAACTTCTGGTATTCCTAAAGACCATCATGAGATGGAGGTACAATTTTTTTAGTAGTTCCATCTGATGACGGTCTTTATAAATACCGAAAGCTCTTATGGCTTTATTTTTAACATTTTAACTTATACTTTAAATAAGTTCAACTTCATTGGAAGCTTGCGTACTGTTTTAATTATAGTGGCTTTTAAGATTTCTACTTTACACTTTTATGATTGACTCATTCGACACGAGAACCTGATGTCTTGAATATCATTCCCTGCAAGAAACATTTCCCACATTGATTTGAATTTGTCTGCCACAATTTGCCACATCCTTGACATTTGACAAATAAGTTTTAAAAAAACCATTCGGCAAGAATTTTTTGAAAATCTTAATGGGTTGAAAGGAAGACTTTGACAACCTTTTGAACTTCTCTGCAATTTGCTTGACATTCATATGTTCTTTATCGCCTTTTTCAATAACTGCTGATTTCAAATCAAGAACGCTCTCCTTTCGCGCCATGACAAGAGGCAAACGAACGCAACACGCAACAAGCACAGGCTAGGAATGATCATCTCTGTGAATAAATGTTACAGAACTAAATCGGAGCATCTCGTTTGAATCTGTACCAAACAACCAGCTCCGAAGACTTTGCATCCAGCAAAGAGAGCAACGTTGGTGACATCACCTGAACCGAACTACGGGATCAAGAAAAAGCCAAACAGTGAATCTGCTGCCGTATGTTTTCGGTAACCAACATCAAAATAATATGTTTATTTAAGTTATTTTTAACCACCAGTAAGTTGTCCAGTGTGAATTAATCATCCACTTTTTCGTGTGATGTTTTGTATTCAATCAAAATACTTAAGGAAACTGAAATATCTGAGAAACGTTTGCTGTTACAAGGTTAATTTACCCTATGGCCGTTCCGTTACAGAGTCAAGCAGGTTCTGTTTTAGACAAGTTAAATAGAACATAATTTTCTACTATTAATCTTGAAACAAGAGGAAGCATTAATTTGGGCAGGTTTCGGATTTATGAAGGTCCCGTCTGAAATAGGTTTTACTGTATATTATAATTAAAGAACTCGAAAAGAGATTGTATATTTGTTCCAAGTTCTAGCTCTTAAAAAGCCTATTTTTTTTTATATTGTACACATACTCTACATGAAAACGGAGTCATAGTAGGGGCATAATTGTGACCGGACTAAGGTTAATTTTATAAATTAGAAAAAACGCAGGAGCCGTCTCTTCGTTCTCTTTTGAAAGAGAATATTTTTCCATCTCTGTGCCCGTTGATTACAGAATTTCAAAGGTAAGGTAAACTGCAGTCTTCAAAATGATGGTGACGTTTCATGTGAAATTTCACTGACCACTGACACTGGGATTGATTGATTGATTGAGATGGTTATAAATTTCTTTTTAGAAAATGTCGTATCATAGCAATGGAAATTTATTATTTTAGGGTAGCATATTTTCTACCTCACTGAACAGTAGAAGAAAGACACAATAATTCAAAGTAGTGTTCAAAAAGAAATATTTCGAAAAACCGTTACTTGAGTACTAAATTTCTAGGCCGAAAATGGTTATTTTCATTTCTGCTTAAATCTGGTTAAAAAGCGTATAACACGAGGACGAAATTTATTATATACTTCATTTTCTGAGGCAATGAAATGATATTTAAGGGGCTGGAGAAGAATTCCACTTCATATAGCCTCAGATCAGTTTTTAATAGTTTCTTCGTTAAGCATGTTGCAGTTTAGCACTTTTCTTGAATCAAGTAATATGCAAGAACATGTTCCGATTAAAAAAATCTGATAGCCTACTAGTGACTTGTCCTTTTTCAGGAAGGTAAAGTCAGGATCTTTTAAAAAAGTGTTGCGTAAGAAAGCCCATGTCTGGTAAAGAGGACTGTTTGGTTTATGACTCAAAGAAAACAACTACGTCGATTTTACTGACGACAGTGTACTGACGATGCAATTTAAATGCAATTGGACTCACAGCAACTATACCAATACACCGATATCTAGACAGATTTTTAATCTATTGGAAGACAATAATTTTAGAAATTTGCAAAATTTTATTTCAGTAAATCTTTCTCAAGCACTTGAATTTAAAAATTGGATTATATGTAGGTCTGGGTGTTTTACAAATTCTAGTTGTTTTTACAGTTCCTACAGAACCAAAACTATCTTATATATTGCTTGTGCATGACAGATACGCGCATTTTATGTTGCGTATACGTGATAGACTCGCACCTTTTATGTCGCGTATACGCGGCAGAAACTCGCTTTTTATGTTGCGTGCACGCGACAGACGCTCGCCTTTTATGTTGCGTACACGAGGCAGACACTCGCCTTTTTGCGTTCCGTAGACGTGACATATACTCGCCTTGAATAGTTTTGTTATCCCTGCAGACTTTTGCTAAACCTTTTTATCATACAGTAAACTCACGAGTACCAAAGATGGGGAAACATTATCAGTACTGAATTTCAAAGCGTAAGATAAACAAATGAGCAAAGTAAAACTCAAACGGAAATGAAAAAACACAAAAAAGAAAAAGAAAAAAAAGAACAAACGAACACGAGAAGTGAAAAGAAATACGCAATGGAAGAAATTTTCCACATCTAATTTTATTCGCACGAATGTTGCAGCAAACCATTAGAAACTACAACAGGTTCTATAGTACATAGTACCTGTACTGATGTAGAACTGTATTAAATTAAAAGAAAGTCTATAAAACCGAACGAAGGTGTTTTCCTACGTTTTCAGACAACATTTATGAAACATGTTTTACAGATACAAAGTATAATTTTGATACAAATCACATGTTTCCTAAATTCAATCTTCACTTCTCTGCGATTATATTATCGTTGCATTTAATATTCATCCTCCCAAGAAGCAATAATAAAAAAATCGATTTTCTTCCAATGTTTCCAGAATCTTCTTGGCAGTGGGTCGTTCAGAGACAATTCGTCTGACAGACGCAATGCTCAAAAATAAATGGAAAATGAAATCGCCAAAGAGCTCCCGGATTTCGTCGAGAAATATTAAAAAGATGCATTTTCGAGGACAAACTTTCGTGCCTGGAACAACTTATTCGAAAGTTGTCATACACATTGGGAGGCACAATATGTTTTCGTCTTCCTTGCCTTCACGTTTTGAGCCATAAACCTGAATTCTACGTACGCCGTCCGGGAAAACGTCCTTGTCTCTGCATGTGCGCAGGAAATAAACTGTCGCCCAAACAGCCCAGCTTGATCCAGTCACGAATAAATGGGTCGGTTATCGAATACATTGCATCATTTCGGGTGCCAGGCTCACCAGGAGTGGCTCAACCCGACACATCTTTGGCGCTCCTAACTTCTTTTCGAATGGAGCGATTTCCATTCGGTTGTTTATCGAAGCATTAAAGCCGACTCTCTTTCTATTTTCATTTATCCCTTTGCTCCCCTTTATCTCCTTTTGCATTGCCTGATCGAAGCTGTTAAGATAAGAGAATTCCTTGAGCTTACATTTCGGTTTTTGTTTATTCCTCAGGCGACGCTAGCACATGCATTCGGGCGTCTGCCACTCCTTATGCATTTATAGAAAACCAGATAGAGTGCAGTTCCGGCGGGCTACCCGCCTACGGCAGCAGCCACAACCACCATTTCCTTTTGATTACAAAGTAAGTATTTCGTTTATCAGCTTTGATTTGCTCATAAAGAGATAGATTGTGCCACAAATGCAAAAGCTAGAAAGATACATTTTGATACCTGCTCCTAATCGGCTGAATATTTCTGCTAGCATTTAAAAGCGCAGATTTGTTTTTCTGCTGTCTTTATCACGGAAATCTCATCAAAAAAGACGCCATGCGCAGTAAAACATCCATTCCGAGACTGATCGAAACGGTATAAAGCAAGTTGCGCCTGATCGTAAAAGCTGACTCTTTGTAATGCTCAGGTGGACGAAGTTACTTTCTGGAAATGTTCAAAAGCTTGACGTGGCCTTATGGTTTAATCTGCAAAGAGTTTATTGAAAACCTTAGTCTATTATTTTTTTTTCGTGCTTTAACAACCGTCATGAGAAATTACATGTATTACATAAGCTGATGCCAGTCCCTAATTTAGAGTCATTGGATGCAGAGAGAGCCAACCGTCGTTATACAAACGCAGTACCCATGCCTCATTTGGGATTGGAATCTCGGATCATCACATGCAAATGGTCAGAAATATATAAACTAACATCCGCTCCATACGTAATTTGAAGTTACTTTGAACGCTAGGAATAAGCTAGCTCCCTTTAAGATGCTTCGTTTCACGCCTGTGCTTAACAGAAATCTTTCACGTCCACAAAATGCATCGTTGTCCACTGTTTCCGAGGAAATTCCAACGGTTCTAAGAATCACGAAAAAAGAGGTTTGCTTACAATCGAAGCCCTTGCCAACTAACCTGAAGAAATTTGCTACAGTGCTGATGAACACTAAGAGCACAATAATCGTCTCAAATAACTTTCTGGCCTCTTGGGTACGTTTCCACAAGAAGCAAGGAACGAAAGTTATTTGCAAAATTTTGTTGAAGATAAAACACATGATTTTAACTGAGTACCCGTAAAAATGTGAAAAAATATATACAAAAGCCTGCTATCAGTATAAATTTGGGTGGTATTCCTTAAACTCTAATATAATTTTCAGAAAAATGATGAAAATACACTACATTGACAAAAGTCACCGGACGCCAAATTCTAAAGCAAATGAACGGATAGGCTGCGTTGCCAAGATGCGCGGTACAGCTGTAATTGGTATAAGAACAAGCCTGAAGCTGACCGCGATCATATCGCACTCTGAGGTTGAGTGAAAATGTCGCGGCGGGAGAGAACTCACTTTGAGAAAGGAAAGATTGTTGGTTGTTATGTTAGTGGGTTGTCCATAAGAGAAGCCGAGAGGCGTTTAAACATACCCAAGTCAACTGTTATGGATGTACTGAATACGCGGAAGACACATGGAGTTCCTGAAGCAGCAAAACGTACTGGAAGACCACCGAAAGTCTGTAATACGGGACGTTGAAGACTCAGGAGAGTCGTTACGGCTAATCGAAGGAGTACTAGCAAAAGACCTCGGTGTACAGGCGAGGAAAAATGCTTGAACCTCAATATGTACACGTTCCATTCGCGGAGAACTTCATTTAATGGGATACCGTGGTCGTGTGGCTGCTCATAAGCCTTTCTTCTCCACTCGGAATGCTACTCGTCGTTTAGCATGGTGTAAATATCATTTGTATTGGACCATAGATCAATGGAAACGGGTCCTATCGACTTATGAATCCAGATACACGATCCATCAGTCTGATGGCCGTGTGTGTGTGTGTGTGTATGGCGGCAGCCGGAAGAACGCTATTTACCACAGTGCACTGTTCCTACGGTCAAGTTTGAAGGTGGCAGTGTACTCGTTTGGGAGTGTTTTTCGTGGTATGGTCCCGGCCCATTGGTTATCGTGGACAAGCCTATTAACCAGCACGTCTACCTCGATATTCTAGACAATTATGCCCTACTGACTTTGTGGCAATACTGTGGAACCGAACCTTGTTATCAGCAGGATAATGTACCGAGGGATAAAGCAAGGACTGTTACGGTCTGGTTTGAAGATAATTCCGAAACGTGTGTGGACTGGCCAACACAGAGACCTGATCTTATTCTCATACAATACACATGGGATGAATTAGAGCGCCACATAAGAAGTTTGGAAGCAAAGCCTACTACCAAGCAACAATTAGCGGTAGCATTATGTACTGAATGGAAGCACATACCTATCGCTGTGTTCCAAAACCTTGTCGAGAGTATGTTTGAAAGGGTCAGTGCATGCATTAAGAACAAAGGAGGAGCAACACCGTACTAATGTGCGTCAAGAAAAGCTATGTTGTGTTTCTTTTCTAAGTATACGGTGACTTTTATCAATATAGTGTATTACAAATATATGGCGCACAAAATTGATGCAATAAAACATGTAGATATTCCTGATGAACTGATAAGGCAGACGTTTTCAATAATTTGCGATATATCGGTTTATAGTGAGGAATGAAGTATATGATTGTTTTACGTATTGTGTTTTGTACAAGCCCATTTGTAAACATTTTCATGGTAGTACCAAATTCACGAAATTTGTCCAACTACTCAAACAACGTGTTAATACCCAAAATGGTGTGTTCAACGATTATTTTCAGTGACTCGTTGCATTTTACATAACGTTATTTCAGAAAGCGATACGGTTTCCCTATTGGATGTGGATTTTCTTTTGATGCGGGACGAGGCATGTCGTTCTGATCAGTTTTAAAAGATTCAGTGTGGCGACAATGTTTCAAAGCGGCCAAAAGACTTATGCGTGTAATGAAGTGTTCTTTTAATGATTATACTCCTGATGTGTACCCATAGTGCAGTGGACTAATGTAAACGATAAAATAAAGCAAGAAATTTAATATTTAGATTTATTATTGCAAACACTTTGTAATATAATGTCATTCAAATATTTTCACAAATTAGTGAACATGATTGACTTGTTCTTTCGTTACGTGTAAATTTGCGGGTTAGTTTTTCGAATCTTGAGATGACTTCACCTCTTCAAACAGGCCAGTTGTACAGATGCCCTAACACTGTATCATGTTCCTTATAAGCACGCTGGCTATAGTTTGGACTTCAACGGAAGCTAGAAGATAATTATTTTATTTTTTATTTCGTGTTTAACGACCATCGTGAGTAACTCAATGGGCTATAAGCAGTAGCTCGTCCGAAATTTAGGGCCACCGTCTCCCGGAAAGAAAGATATCAAATGCCGTAAGACAAACACATTCAATTGTTCTCTAGAATTCGAACCCTGGTCCATCGCAGACGAATAGTCAGAAACCAGCGTTTAGACCACTGAGCCACAAAGATGGTAAAGTTTCTTTAAAATCTCATCAACAAAAAGGAGACCCTTGCATCCGAGGAATTAAGAAATTTCTTGCTTTAAAAAAATACACCTTGGACAAAGGTGGAAATTAGCGTGAACAAGGAATTTTGATAGTAAAGATCAGGTTGCTTACGAAGGGAACGTTTCAGAGAAAAGCATTTTGGCGACCTATGTTGGTTCCTATCTTTACGATCAACAGCTTTACATGTAATTCCAAATAAATGTGGACCGGAATGCGTTGGTACTCCATCCTGGTAATATGATAGTTTTCGAAGATTTTTGAGAATTATTCTAAAGCTATTTTTCAATTTTTGAACTATTATTTGTTTGCGTTAGGTTTTCTCTGCCATGAATTTATTAATCTCTGACTCTGTGAAGCTGAGCCCAATGATATTATCCGGGTATAGAAGTTAAAAATGAGAACAAAAGAAACCATTAACTGCGATACTTTTTTGCCGAGGTTTAACAACAAACATAAGGAACTGAAAAGGCTATAAAGTAATCATGTGACCCCAATTTATGACCAGTGCTCCCCAAAAAAGGGTAGAACCAGCGCCATCCGACAAGCGTACCAGCCATGCCGCATCCGGGATTCGGATTCAGGATTAAGCCAGAAGAAAGCACCTTATACAATCGGCCATCATGTTGGCTCATTGTCTTTCACTCGACTCGATTGCATCTCTCACTGCAGTTTGCTTGCCTCCTAATCAGAGTATCACGGTGATCCATAAGTGTTTTATTTTTCAATAAAACTTGTACATTGAACTTCAGTCAACCATTCTCTCCTCATTGCTGAACTCTTCATTAATAGATATATTATTTCATTACCTTATTTTTTCTACCTTGAATTTATGAATCTCTGAAGCTCACTCCAATGATATCCGGGTATACAAGTTCAAAATGAGAAAGAAGAATCCATCAACTGCAATACCTTTCTCCCGAGGTTTAACAATGATCACGAACAACACAAAAGGCAATAAACAATGTTAGCCCATTGTCTATTACTCGTCTCGATTAAAGCACTCAGTACAATTGACTTGTTTTCTACCCAAACGACCATGGTATGGTGATTCAAAAATTTCTGATTTTCCAATACAACTCCTAAATTGAACTTCAGTCAACCAGTCACTCTTTACTACTGAACGCAACAGTCAAAGTTAAAAACTTGAAACATGACACGAAAAATTCGGTTGCAATAAGCATGTCTTTTAAATCTTTTCTAACACGAAACAGATATTTCAGAGCACATTTTTATAAAACCTTAAAATTCAACTAAAAAAGGAATACGCTTAAAAATATAGGAAAAAGTTGGGTAAAATATGTAAGGGGAGTCGAGTCATTTATAATGAAAGGAACGGGTTACAATACCTATTAACTGCATTTCTACAATCGACAAGACATTCACTAAACGAAATCGCTTCTCATTCTCACAAGCAGCTTCAAATTGTATTACGAAAAATAACAATTTGTACCCAGGAGGTTTCTCATGGAAGATATCAGAGACAAAAAGGAATTGTGACATATTCTAAAATAACTTTCATTTTTAGTTTCTTTTCTCATGTAAATTTGAGTTTGTTCTCCTTTACACTTTCCAAACTTAACGTGATATCTTCTCTCTCACAAGAATGAGGTTGGCAAAACAATTGAGGTCAGAGTAAGTGACATGAATGTGATAAAAACGAGAGATAAAAAGGCCGATACAGCAGTTGTTCAGTGCATGTGTGTGGAGATGTTCGACCGCTGTTAAGATAAATGTTAAATTTACAACTTGTAGTGCCATATTGTGGAGTTCTTCGAATATTGCTGGGCCAATAAAAGCTTATCGTAAGCTTGACTTTTGTATATGTTTCGTCTTGTCGTAAAAGCTTAATTAGGAACTACTGCATCGTTTTCTCATTTAGCTTAACATTTCCTTAGTCTTGGTTTTAGACATAGCGGAACACCAATCACGCACACGGAAAAGGGTTGTGTGATAGATTTTCAAATTGAACGGTTAGAACAGATGTAGAGTGTAATCTTATATACCTTTACGCTCCAATAGCGGAAAAGCTGTGGGTTTCTTAAATAAAACAAGAAAGATGACACCGAATTTTCGGGTGTAATAAGTACGTCTTTTGAATCCGTTCTGACGCAAATTAAATTTATCAAAGCTATTCAAAGTCAATGGAACCAGTATGGAAAACAATAGATCTGACGAAAGAAAGAAGATTTTTCAATCGGGTTTTTAATCCCTCAGATATTGCTGTAAACGGAATCGTGAGCTTACGAAATCTTAGAAACAGAGATATCGACAAAAATAAGATGACTTTACGTCCCCTGGTGGGAAAAACATGCACTATTTTAGGAAGAAAGTATTCTCAAAAGGTTTATTCGTATAAGCGGTATTGGTCCAAGAAAAAAACATTGTTGAATTTTCAGGAGCCCAGATTTTGCTACAAATACATCAGAAGCAGAAATGAACACTTATGACCCCTGGTGGCCAAACCATTCTTTACCAAACATTAGAAATTATGCGAAAAATATTTTCCATCAGGTCTTGTATTCGAAACAGGAAGAATTTTTCAAATCAGAGCTTTAGGAGCAGAAATAACGCAGAAAACGCAATTTACCATTGTGCCCTTTAACGGAAAATCTATGATTTACTTGTAAATTTTGAATTTATGGGAAAAACATTTCGCATCGGAAGCACTATCCAACAAAAGAGGAATTTTTCAAATCTGACTCTTAGAAGTAGAGATATAGGAAAAAATAAGATATACATCTACGCCCCCTGGCGTAGAAACCATGCATTATTTCAAGAAGAAAATTTTCGTAAAAGATTGGTCGACATGAGTAGTATGGGTCAACAAACGATTTTTTTTCAGTCGAGATTTTAGAAGCTCATATTTTGCTGCAAATACGTCAGAAGCGGAAATTAAGACTTACGCCACCTGGTGGCCAAACATTTTTTACAAAAATTAGAAATTATGTGCAACCGATTTCCCATCAGGAGCCATATGCGGTGCAGAAAGAATTTTTCAAATCGGAGAAGCAGAGATATAGGGGGAAACGCAATTAACATTTGCGCCGCTAGCGGAAAGTCTATGAATTACTTGAAAACTTTGAAATTATATGAAACAAATGTCACACTGGAAACACTATCCAACAAAGAAGGAATTTTTTTTAAATCGGACTCCTAGAAGTAGAGATATTGACAAAAATATGATATACACCTACGCCCCCTGGCGAAGAAACCATGCACTATTTTAAGAAGAAAATGTAAAAGGTTTGTCGACATGAGTAGTGTCGGTCAACAAATGGCGTTTTTTTTTAATCAAGAATTTAAAAGCTCATATTTTGCTGCAGATACCTAAGATTAACGCCCCCTGGTGGCCAAACCATTTTTTTACAAAAATTAGAAATTATGTGCAAACGATTTCCCACCAGGAGCTGTGTCCGGTGCTAAATGAAGTTTCCGCTACGCCCCCTAGCGGAAAGTATGAATTACTTGAAAATTTTGAAATTATATGAAAAACATGTCACACGGAAAACACTCCAACAAAGAAGGAATCTTTTAAATCGGACTCCTAGAAGTAGAAATATTGACAAAAATAAGATGTACATCTACGCCCCCTAGCGGTGAAACTGTGGAACGTTTTAGGAAAGAAATATTCCAAAAAGGTTTATCGATGTGTGTGGCATCAGTCCACGAAAGAATTTTTTCAATCGATATATTAGAAGCTCAGATGTTGTGGAAAATACATCAGAAGCAAAAATTAACACTTATGCCCCCTGGTGGCCAATGTATTATTTACCAAAAATTTGAAATTATATGCAAATGATTTTCCATCAGGAGATGTATGGGCTGAAGAGAAAAAATTTCAAATCGGAGTTTTAGAAGAAGAGTTGTAGGGGAAAATGCAATTTACTCTTACGCTTCCTAGCGGAAAATCCATGCGTAATTTAAAAAAAGTATCTATATCTAAAATACTCTTCGACATAAGTGGAATCGAAAGATAAAAGAATTTTTTCAATCGGATGTTTAGAAGCAAATATGTAGAATAAGAAGTATTTTTGAATTCGACATCATCTGCATTTACGCCTTCTAGCGGCGAAATTGTACATCGTAAAAAAAAACGAAATAAAGGATCATCAATCGCATATTTCAAGCTTCCCAATGCAAAAATGCAAGTAAGCAGCAAACAGAAACGTGACTTACTCTCTCTCGTGGCAAACTTGTAATTTCAGAAAATTTGAAATTATATGAGGTATTATGAGAATACTTCTTCCACACTATATACGACTAGCTACTAATTGCAATAATAAAGCCATTTGTCCCAAAACATTGTGGTGTCCAAATACTTTTGATAATATGCTGTATCTCCAATATCCGTGACAGCAATCTCATTTTCAAAGATGCACCCTCGGTTATCAGTTATAATGCACATTGTTTCCCAAGGAAGAGTATTCCTCGTGTTTTAGTTAGCTTTATTTCCATTTTCTTAACGAAAAATATGCCGCCTGTCCTGCTTAATAGTACAAGCATAAAAATAAGAGGAGAGCAAAATTAAAAAGAACGTTTATTCCTTCACTTTATCTTATGCACTTGTTTTGTCTCTACAGCAACCTCATAGGTGCTGTGGCTTGAAGTTCGCCTGCGAGAACTAAAAGTTTATGCATGTCGGAAGACTTCTTATATTGCATGTTCCTTTGTGTGGAATTCGCGAACGAGAAAATGGTATTCATATTTTCCCCGTCCTCCGGCAGATTTATTACCCAGCAAAATGTGGCAACGGGGAGACATTATTCGACGGTGTCCTCCCCGCATACGTGAGTGTAATATACCTCTGTGTAAATACAGGCTCATGCATCTTGTTCGTGGATGCGACCACTATCAAATGGGAACATTTCCGGTACGTGCGTGGAGAATTCTTTTCACTGTTCCGTTACGGAAGAGCAGGAAATACGTGTTTTTCATCTCGAGTTGTGATATGTGTTGTCGAAACGTTGACTTTTAACATGCAAATATTAATATCTCCTAACCTTGGTTGTACGGACGACTTCACTTGACATCTCCACGTTACTTCATTTTAATTATCTTACTTAATCCAATTTTATATGCTTTAGCATGAATGTTTTTGATACTTTCTGGCAAGACAAGATTTCGTGCTTTCTCTGTTCGGGAAACCTCATTTTAGATAAATGCCTATTATTACATATATTGTAACAATGGAGTATTTGATAAGTTAATAATCATTTTTGGTAAACATTTCCAGTTTATTTTCTATATACTATAGACCATCGCAGTTTTAATTTTAACAGTTCTTCATAGCGACTAACGCGTGCAACTTAGTGATGTACAACCAGTCGGTCGTCCCGAATTTTTTCGTCACTTGTTCCAGGAAAGAGAGACAGCCAGGGCCATAATACAAACACAACATCGATTCCTACCTGGGATTCGAACCCATACCCATCTCGGACGAATGATCAGAAGCCAGAGTTTAGACCACTGAGTCAACGCGGCTGCCCTTAGCAATTCAATGAATGTCCTTATATGCAAAAACACATAAACTTTCGTCTGAAAGGAAGCTCATACCTATCGCTGTGTCTGTTAGCTTACAATAAATATTAATAGTATTTTTTTTCTCGGATGCAAAAACTCATTCAATTTTCTTGAATTTTGCACGTATACTGTACAATATTTACGCTGTATAACAAATGTACACTATATCGACAAACGTCACCGGATACACCACAAATGAACGGATCCGCTGCGTTGTTAAGCGGTGCAACTCCAAAGGGCATAAAAACAAGTCTGCAGCTGACCGCGATCATATCGCACTGGGAGGTTCAGTGAAAATGCTGCGGCGGGAGATATCTGACTTTGAGAAAGGAAATACTATTGGGTGTTATATAAGCACGCTGTCCATAAGATAAATCGAGAGGCATTTAAACATTCCCAAGTGAATTTTTTTGGATGTACTGAATAAGCGGAAGATACATGGTGTGCCTGCACACGAAAGAAAATCAGTGGTAGAGGACGTCGATGCCTATCGACGGAGTACTGCACAAGACCTCAGTATACAGGTGAGTAAAAATGTTGGAACTTTAGTATGTACACGTACCATTCGCAGAGAATTTCATTCCATGGGTTACCGTTGTCACGTGGCTGCTCATAAGCTTTTCATCTCCTCTCGGAATGCTACTCATCGTTAAGCATGGTGTAAATAACTTTTATCGTGGACCGTAGATCAAATGAAACGAGTCCTATGGACTGATGAATCCAGATACAGGATCCATCAATCTAATGGCCATGTGTGGGTATGTCGGCAGTCGGGGGAACGCTATTTACCACAGTGTACTGTTCCTACGGTCAAATTTGGAGCTGACTGTACTCCTGTGGGAGTGTTTTTCGTGGTATGGTCCGGACCACATTGGTTATCGTGGACAAACCTGTTAAACAGCACATCTACCTCAATCTTTGGGACATTTGTGCCCTGACAACTCTGTGGCAATACTATGGAACCGAGCTTTGTTGGTACCAGCAGAATAATGCACCGAGCCATAAACAAAGGACTGTTACGGCGTGGTTTGGTGATAATTCCGTATCGTGTGTAGACATGCCAGCACAGAGCTCTGATCGTAATCACACAGAATACATATGGGATGAATTAGAGCGCGGAATAGGAAATTTGGAACCAAGGCCTACTACTCAGCAACAGTTAGCGGCAGCATTAGGACCTGAATGGAAGCTCATACCTATCGCTGTGTTTCAAAACCTTGTCGAAAGCATGTCTGGAAGGATCGGTGCATACATTAAGGCCAAAAGTGGATCAACACCGTGCTACTGTATGTAAGTAAATGCTATGTTGTGTTTATCTTCACGGAGTCCGGTGACTTTTGTCAATATAGTGCATATAAAAATTAGCCCTAGGGATTTTCTTTTTCTAAATATGAGATTTAAAAAACTAATTTTCCGTTGAACCTAGATAAAAAAAAGTCCAAAATGTATATCAATTTGATTTCCTTTTCCTCAGAATGATTTGATTGATGAATACGAATAGGGATTTCTGACGACCTGTTTCTAAAAAGGAAATCGAAAAAATGGTTAAAGGATTATAGTTAACCATACGAACCGGTGACGTATAACACCTGCTGGAAACATATTCCGCCTGCTTCCTATAAAGTGGAAAAATCGCCACTTTGCATATGGAATTTGTTTAGGAATAAAATTAGGAAGTAATGTTGTAAACTCCATTATGATTCTTGCCTGTATGAACCATTTTACAAGATCATAAAATGGTTAGACTACTGCAAATTGAAAACAAAAATAGGAGAATAAAGTTCACTTATAATTTTTCAATGACCGGGTCCTGTCGTAAGTCAGGTTATCATACAGAGAATTTAAAAATGCAAATTTGCGTCAGGAAAATGTGTTATCGTAAGCAAGAAATGTACTGAGCATAGCTACGAGAAATAGGGATATTTTCACACACCCATTGAATTTCGCAATCGTTTTCCCCTCCATCTATCATACTCAATCTGGTATTCCTCTAAAATATTTCCCCTATGAAACATTTTCTGCTGTTGTAAGTTCTACGAAAGTGTCATATCCACTCTATCTCACTTATTTTTATGAGCTTTCTATGATCTGTCAATATTCCGCGGTGAGTGATTACCTAGAGCCCGCTTGAAGTGTTCGAAAGCGCAAAAAGCTCTCGAGAAAAGCTTCTCGTAAATTTCGAAAATTTTTGGTGAATATTGGTATTCTCGACCGTTTGTTGAATATATCAGGGCGCAGGAGCTGAAAAACTGAGTGAGTCAAACGTTCGTCTCGTTTTCAGCTACACAAAATGATGTATTATTCTTGTGCGAAAAAAACGCACCAGCGTTAAGTGGGTATCAAGATGACATGAATCACACCAGGCTGATAAACGCGCATTTGGCTCTTCATCAGCCCACCTCGGTGGTCAATCTGTGGTTCCCCACGCACCAACACCCCAGAAGGCGGTATAGCGTGTAGATAGCTTGCAAAGATTGCTGTCAAATCCACAGCGGGGATATGTTTTGGGGTCCTATTACGACAGATGATGAAAATTGGGCATTCCTACGTTATACTAACACTAGGAACCAGTACTAAGGCCAGGCCAGAACGTACAGCAAGTGATGCAAGCAGGGCGATCCGTGGGGATACCAACCTGTGATTTTGGCCGAATTGTGAGGATCCTGCGTACCAGGAACTCATTCTATATGTGAGGCTATGGACAGGATCTTCTATGCCAAACAACTGTAGAAGGTCCATGATGCTCAGTGCCAACGCCACCCTACGTCCTCAACAGGAAGCGAGCCATGCTAGAAGTGGGTAATGCATTAAGTCACACCACAAGATTGGTTCAACGAAAACTTTCGCAGTTGGATAGGATTGCGATCCTATCTCATCCTACATATTGTCTGGGTCTTGCCCATCAAACTAAGACCTGTATCAATCCATGGCCCATTTCTTACAAGGATGGATTTTCGCTTCATAGGTTGATGTAGGATTTTGCATCAGCACATTTCTATTCCAGAAACCTGCCGAATGGTAAAGCCGTGAGATCGTGTCAATGGTGGAATGTAGGTAAAAAACTATAAAATAACAACCGCCTATAATTTTCAGAATGAGGTGAGTTTATATGTCTTTTTTGCATCATTCAACTTCTCAGTTGCAAACGGTACGACTTTTGGCTCACCCTAGTATAAATAAAACCTCCATCATGATGCTGAACGTGCACACCGTTTTGACGCTTGTGCCTAACGATGCAGCAACGTTACGATGTATTGGCTGCAAAATGTTTTATCGTAGTAGAAGGAATTAACTTCTGTTTTATATTTGGGAGTTTAATAATCACCATTAGCAATTTGATGGGAATGTAAGCTGTAGCTCGTCCCTAATTTAGAGCCTATGGTACCAGGGAAGGCAAAAAGTCAGTAAGCCAAATACAACATCCATGCCTCACCAGGATCCGAACCCAAACCCCTTCCTAGACGAATGGTCAGCAGCTAGTACTTAGCCCACCGCTCCAACGAGGCGGCAAGGGTTAACTTCATAGTTCATCTCAACCCTAGACAATTTCTCACTCTAAGCGCAAACAGAAATCCCCATAAGTATTTCGGAAAAAAATTTTCTTTGTTCGTTGCACTGCTTGTGAAAGGCTGATCTAGTGGTTTGTAAACTGATCATAGAATAGTTTTCTCCAGGTTGAATTATCTTTTACAATGTGACATTTCCCACTTGTCTACTAGGAAACTCTCAAAGCTTGCGCTATTGCTGCGGCGTTACGTAACGTAGCATTCTTGAAACGGGTTCAAGAATATTATATATTCTTGAATATTATACATTCTTGAATCCCGTTATAACATAAACTAATAAAAGTAAGCGGATACTTTCTTGTATGGTATGTAGTAGTAAATCATTCACATCACATGTTTTTTTTCTCTGAGGACATTGAGTTTTCTTGCTGGTCTGACCTATGCACTTCTTACTGAATGCATGCTATTTCAAGAAATTCTAAATCATAACTTAAATACATGTATATAACCGTCTGTGCACGATATACAACATAATTATTAAAAGCTAGTATTAAACGTACGGTTTTTAAAAATCTTTAATACTAAAAATCATGACTAACTGCGCAAGATCTTTCGAAGTGCCCGGCACTTCATCATCAGGCCGAGTGATCAACTTGTGCTTCAAGAACTCATTTATATATACAAGAATCCATCGGGTGTCTATGACGTAATCTGGTCGGAGGTCATAGACGTACTAAACATCAACGTCCGACACCCCGAATTCATACAAATGGCATACTAACACCAAATTAAAATATATTATTAGGTAGTTTGGTGCATTTGTCCATATTTTTGCATGTCACAACGGGTTAGTCCATGGCATTGGTATCACAGAGGAGGTTTCATCGTTACAGCACTTTTTAAAAAATGTTTGTTAAGCTTTCAGTTAAGAGTAAGTATTGTCTGGATTTGGGGGTAGCCAAAATACTGACAGAATTCCACTCAGGATAATGTGTTTCTGCTTTAACTGTTATTGAAAGTGCTGTAGACTCCATTTTATTCCTAACAATGTATTTGTGCTCCGAAATCCTTTTAGATACATTTCGTGTCGGGGAGTATGTATATACTTTGATTATTATACTATTTTGATTATTATGGGCTTTAAACGGAATACAATAAACTGCGTGTCTATTTGCTAGTGAGACGGATCATTTGGGTATGTACACCTGATACTAAATCATTTGGATATGTATATCTGATTGGATGTGCAAGGTAACTACACTGGCGCAAAATGAAAAAAGAACACCAAGAAGGAGACGTCTGATACCAACGAAATTTATACAGCATAATACCGGAATACAGAGGATAACGTGATCAAAACATTATGGCAAAATGCAGCTGTATTTGCTGTTAAACTTTAAAATAACATTTCCACATAACATGGTTAGTACGAGGTTGAACCGCCATGAACTGCGTCACACTGTGCAATTCTGGCATGGAGTCTGTCGTACAGATGTTGGATGAAAGTTTGGAGTATTGAGTTCCAAGCATCCTCAACCTAGACGCGTAAATCGAGGATGGTCGTGGCTGGCCGTGGAGACCGGATAAGTCCTTGTCCCATAAAATCCCACACGTGCTCAATTGGGGGCAAAGCCGGTGAACGTGCAGACCTTGGAAGTTGTCTCACACCCTGAATGAAGTGCATGTTGCATTTCACGTGCCGTGACTGGGCGTGCGTTATCTTGCTGGAAAACACCACGATGGACCGACCTTACAAATGGCCCAACAACGGGCTGAATGATGTTGTTGATATAAGAGGTGCTGTTTAACGTACCCGGTACAAACACTAGTTGTGTACGGGAGTGATAGCTGATCTGTCCCCACACCAGGAGACCAGGTGTAGGCCCTGTGTGTCACTGGAGGATGCAAGAAGAGTGGAGACGCTCTCCTGTGCGTCTGCGAACACGTATACGGCCATCGAAGGCTCCCAAACAGAATCTGCTTTCATCGCTGAATACGACAGATAGCCATTGCATTCTCCAGTGCCGTCCCGGTGGCGCAGTGGTCTAAAGCGCTGGCCTCTGATCATTCGTCCATAAGGGGTCTGGGTTCGAATCCCGGTCAGGCATGGGTGTTGTGTTTGTCTTACGGCAATGGCTCTCTCCCTTTCCTGGAACCAGTGACCCTAAATTAGGGACGGGCGACTGCTTATAGCCCATTGAGTTGCTCACGGTGGTCGTTAAACCTCCAATCAAAAAAAATTCTCCAGTGCAGACGTTGGCAACATTACTGCAGCCGTTCCTGACGGTGGGCTGGAGTCAGAGGTACACATGCCAGAGGCACACGTGCACCTAGTCCTGCATCCAATAGACGGTTGCTGATTGTTCGCAGTCACCTCAGGTGCAACGGCAGCTCAGATTTGCGTCGCAGTGGATGTTCTGCTTGACAACGCCGCTCTTCTTATGCGTCGATCAGTCCGCTCATCAGTCCGTCTGGGACTCCCGGTTCCACGTCTTCTCGTGTGGGAATGTTTTTCGAACCATCTACGCCACCATCGTACCACCACCGATACTTCCCGTCCAATTTGCTCCACGATACGACCACCCGGCCTCGCGGAGTCCGGACTAGACGACCTCGCTCAAAGTCCGATAACTGTTGAAATCATGCACGTCTTCCATGTCCAAGCATTGCAGCTTCTTCAGGGTCTTCGCACGACTGATTACATTCACTTCGCCGTACTCCTTAAATACCACCGACGATAATTTGCATATTATTCCATGCTGTGGTGTAAGCGCTCACCGGGTGGTCCCGAAATTAACATCACACCTACGCAAACTCGACCCCATTAACATATGTAAATTTTATGATCGTTCGCCAATTCCTTCTTGTTCTTTTTTCACGTTCCGCCAGTGTATATACCCTTCCATTGGTATATATCTGCTGAGCCACATATAGCTTGCACAATTTACTGCCATCAGTTGCGCATTAACGTGATACATTCGCATACGAAATGAACGCCATATAACGCAATTGCTTCGAATGTATTTCAGCATTCATTAGTGTCGAAACAATTACACAAATGTGAAAGCCGTAAAGGTAGAATTTCTTAGATATAGCATCAAAAATCCCCACGTGTAGATTTAAAGAATATTAATAACCTCCGAACAGCCGCTTCCAATGGCCTAGACTGCGAAGAACTCCTCCGATAGATTTTGAATGCGATGGATAATTATGTCCCTGGCTGTTGGCCAATATTGGAAAAACTTCAGAGTATCATTCTGATCCACCGTTACAAGGATTGTGGTTTAGGTCATGACCTTCCGCTATCACTTCACGCAAGAGGAAATTATGGCCTCAAGGAACTTATCAGTTACCCATCTTAGGAAGATGAAGACAATGGCAAAATTACATTCAGGTTTGTTGGTGTATTAATGTGGGAGAGGTTTTGAAGGTGTATGGAGGGGAGCAACGGGTAACTTTATTTTTTAATAAGCTTTTAACTGAAGGAGAAATTAAGAGGTTACTTAGGGGCAACTCTTTACAAAAAATAGCTGCAGTGAAAACCATTAGGTAATAATCTACATACTGCCCCTTCATTGAATGAAATTTGCATAAATTTCTTACTTGTAATAGACCGTTGTATCTCTATCTTTCCTTGGCATAAAATAAGAGTCTCAGGTGTTTATGCAGTTCTTCCCTATCTAATTTCATATGCCAGATATATTTTTAAATAGTCCATCTTTTAATATTTTGTTTAAATATACTAAAAAGGGGAGCCTTTCAACTGTCACTCTCCAAAATTGAAGAAACGTGACCAGGAGATAGTACTAAGGACAAAACCCAATGGGTGTATTTCCGTTCTGGCCCAAATGAACTGACAAAGGTAAACGCGTGGTCTGAAAATGGCCTTAGAGCACAAGTGGGAAAATCATTTAACATGTGTTATCGTGCGTGATATGTAACCCAAAATATCAGTTATGTCCCCATGATTCAAAATAAGTTAATGTCATACAAAAGCAACAACAACCTGTATTACAGGTGTAAATGAACATTTGTGGCATTGAACACATGACCGAAGCAAAGTAATTTGGAACAATGAGAACAACGTAAGATCCTAAAGTTATCACAGTACTGACAATCACCATTGATATCTGAAAGACAATTACGTTGAACATTATCAAAAGAAGCGTCATCACTTTCACAGTATCCAATTTTTGTTCATATATGCAACAACATGTAGAATTTTTCTGACTGCAATTGAGTGTGTATGAATGACTGCAGGAATATGATGTTGTTTAGGTGATGGAATACGAAAACATATACATTGCGAAGTGTTACATAATCAGATATTTTACAAGTATGTGCATATATTTTATACTGGCGGAAAAGAGCATCGAGAAGTTGAAAGAAATGTGTTGTCTTTGGTGGTATGGTGAGCACAGATGGTATGATTTTCTCCACTTGTGCTCTGATGCCATTTTCGGACCACTCGTTCATCTTTGTCAGTCCATTTGGGCCAAAACGGAAATAGACTCATTGGGTTTTGTCCTTAGTACTATCTCCTGGCCACTTTTCTTCAATTTTGGAGAGTGGCAGTTGAAAGACTTCCCTAGTAAGTATGTACGGGCCTCTTTACTTAACGAACATAATTTTTTTTATAAATTCTAACTGTAACGCAATCACCGTTTCGCTATTCGTTTCAGTTTAATCTAAGACTTTGGCCCATATTTTCTTTTTCACAGTAGCCAAGTTTTTGTATTGAATGCTCCAGAATTCTCGAATATTTAATTGAAAAAAGGCTATGTTCAACGGCTTGTTACATTTTCTTAACTAATTAACGAAAAAGTATGCGAATTGTAATTAAGGACCTGGAACGTCCAAAGAGTGCAACAAATGGGCTGTATAAATAAAATACTGCCCCGATTTAGGGAATACCATTTCTTAGCCGATTGTGTTTCTCTTACACAGCTGACAAAATGCTGAAACACTGGTGTTTCTGACAAACGGCGTTAACACGAGTCAAGGCATGACTCTTGTAAAAACAATGACACTGAATTTCCAAGAACTTTTATTGTACAGGAAATTGCACTTAAACATAAAACAAAGAAGAAAAACAGTCAGTCGTCCTCCACAAGCTCTGAGAATATATGGAATATAAATGGCAAAACAAATAGAAGAGGTCCTTGTAACATTCCTTCCAGTTAAGCACAAATGTACTCCTCGTAGCATTATGTCTACATGTGAGTTAAGGCGGTTTTGATTAAAAATGTTCCATACCCATACGGCTGTCCTCCAATGTTCGTAAACCTAAGCGGAGGATCCCTGAGCTGTGGCGCAGCAATGCGATTTAAACTCGATCGAATTCACATCGGGCGGAAGTGAAGGTCTTCCCGACATTGTGGTCGCAGCTTCGCGGGAGTATGAACGCAGAAAGACCGTCTTCCGGTAGGGTAAAACATCGACTTATATACAAAGTGTAGGACAGCACAAATATTAGGAAAATGCTGGATTGATACTTCGTTATGATCAGGTTGTGTTTAACGGGCATCAGCCGTGTGCAGAGCCCATACATGGCACGGTTATGCCACAAGAGATTATCGAAATACCGTCCAGATGAACCTGCTATCATTGACGCTGGAAACATAGCTCCCGCCGTGAAGAAGCATACAATGCCGATTATCCATAGGCTATTTTGGATGGGGGCCCAATTTTGCTGTGTATCCTGACGACATAGTATAAGAGCACTGGATGGCTGTGTATCCTGTTGACATAATTTAGAGCAGATGATGGCTGTCTATCCTGATGACAGTGTTTAGCACAGGATGCCAGTTGCCTATAATCCATTCGGAGTGGCACCTCTCCAGTTGCTTGTGCATCCCGACGAAATAGTTTGCATGTAGCGCTCATGATGACCGCCTGGAACGAAGGTTGTGCAAGCTGTTCCTAATAGTCTACCTCAACTATTCGGGTCCGGTGGCTATCAAGAATTCGGTTTGAAGCTCTTTGATATTATCAGCAGAATATCTTCAGGCCAGTATCACGTGATATAAATGATCTGGATCAAGCGTATCTAGGGCTTGCCTTCCTTTACACAGCTGGGTTCTGCTGCCGATTTTACTCCCAACTGACTTCTATGCATCTTACTCAGATCTCATATTCGACCTCCCATGGTAACAACCTTCGTTCAACGAGAGAGGGCGATTATTGAGATAAATTTTCAAGCCATGTATTATTTTGAAATCTGCCGTTAGATGGAATCCTGCTAGACTTCAGTGTCACAACACAACCGGCATATGGTCATGAGTAATAATCTGTGTTACTTACTAGTGCTCGTGGATAGCTGGTTGGCTATATTCTTTCACGAGAATAGTTCGTGATATACACGTATCCAACTGTGCGTAACTCAAAGAGCGTAATGAGTCTCTCTCAGAAACTGCACTGATAAAGCCATAAGCGATGGTAGGAAACACGTTGTTGAGAATTTTTATGTTTGAGATGCGTAATAAGATTACACAGTCGGTTTTTACTTTCATGTTTTTGGAGAAATCTGAAGTACTTTCATAAAATGTCAGTACACGATAACATGCTCAGATCATTTGAAAATAAAAGTGTAAGAAAAAATGGAAATCACAAATGCAGTTTCGTAAAGCAATTTCAAAATTGTCCAGTCAATGGAAAGCAATTTTCCAGCTGAAGTGTCTCAAATCTTATGAAAATTGACATTCCGTTAAGAAATACGTAATTACCCACTGCAAAAATAAAATCAATTTGTACAGATATCAAACTGATTTAGAAGAAAGAAACATTCTCAGAAATTTTTCAAGGATAAATCTAATAATTGTATCAAAGTACACGCTTTATGCAATGCAATTTAAATTCTTACTGAAGAGTTTTATGTCACATCCAAAAAGAGACATTAAATCTATCATTTTTTTTTAATTCACCTTAAACTAGCATATGACTCAGTCCTCACTGATTATTCACTGGTAAAATGAGTTGAAACACACCCTTGGCGCTAGAATGCATAGTATGAATTTTGTAAAAAGTTACCCGCAAAAACAATTATGATCATACTGTTCTTTCTATGGAGCAGACTATTTGAAGATTATATCAAACCTGGCCCATACTTCATAGCCTGGGTGAACTCTTTAGCAGTTTCTATGAATTCAACACAAAATCCTTTTAACCTTTGATGGCGTTTGATATCTCTCTTTTTTTTTAGTGTATGTGTTCACATTTAAAAAAGGACATTTTATTTTTGGCAGGACTTTGGAGATTTCTTGCTAATTTACCTTAGAAATCACTGCAAAAATGAATCACATGAATTTGTTATGAAATTTTGTATTTGAATTTACACTGGCGGAAAGCGAAAAAAAACTCCAAGAAGGAGACGTCTGATACCAACGAAATTTATACAGTATAATAACGGAATACAGAGGATAACGTGATCAAAACATTATGGCAAAATACAGCTGTATTTGCTAGTAAACAGAAAAATAATATTTCCATGTAACATGGGTAGTACGAGGTTGAACCGCCATGAACTGCGTCACACTGTGCAATTCTGGCATGGAGTCTGTCGCACAGATGTTGCATGTAAGTTTGGGGTATTGAGTTCCAAGCATCCTCAACCTGGACGCGTAAATCGAGGATGGTCGTGGCTGGCCGTGGAGACCGTATAAGCCGTTGTCCCATAAAATCCCACACGTGCTCAATGGGGGAAAATCCGGTGAACGTGCAGGCCATGGAAGTTGTCTCACACCCTGAAGTTCATGTTGCGTAGCACGTGCTGTGAGTGGCCGTGCGTTATCTTGCTGGAAAACACCACGATGGACCGACCTTACAAATGGCACAACAACAGGCTGAATGATGTTGATGATGTAGGAGATGCAGTTTAACGTGCCCGGTTCAAACACTAGTTGTGTACGGAAGTGATAGCTGATCGCTCCCCACACCAGGAGAACAGGTGTAGGACCTGCGTTTCTCTGGAGGATGCAAGAATGGTGGACACGCTCCCATGTGCGTCTGCGAACACGAATACGGCCATCGGAGGCTCCCAAACAGAATCTGCTTTCATTGCTGAACACGAAAGATCGCCGTTGCGTTCTCCAGTGCAGACGTTGGCGACACCACTGCAGCCATTCCTGGCGGTGGGCTGGAGTCAGAGGCACACGTGCACGTAGTCCTGCATCCAGTAGACGGTTGCCGATTGTCCGCACAGTCACCTCAGGTGCAACGGCAGCTCGGATTTGCGTCGCAGTGAATGTTCTGCTTTACAACGCCGCTCTTCTTATGCGCCGATCGGTCCGCTCATCAGTCCCTATGTGACTCCCGGTTCCATGTCTTCTCGTGTGGGAATGTTCCTCTGACCATCTACACCACCATCGTAACACCACCGATACTTCCCGTCCAATTAGCTCCGCAATACGACGATACGACCACCCGACCTCGCGGAGTCAGACTAGACGACTTCGCTCAAAGTTTGATAACTGCTGAAATCGTACACGTCTTTAATATCCAGGCATTGCAGCTTATTCCGGGTCTTCGCACGTGTCCGTACGCCGACGACTGATTACATTCACTTCGCCGTATTCCTTAAATAACACCGACGATAATTTGCATATTATGCCATGCTGTGGCGTAAGCGCTCACCGGTTGGTCCCGAAATTAACATCACACCTACGTAAACTCGACCTCATTAACATATGTAAATTTCATGATCGTCCGCCAATTCTTTCTTGATGTTTTTTTTTCACTTTCCGCCAGTGTATATTTCCGAGTAAAAAAGAATCCATGTGCAACGATTAAATGCATCACTCAGAAAAAGTTTTACCAGTTGATGTCATCCATTTCAGGAACATTAAAAATGCTCTAACCCGAAACATATGCACAGCATTTCATCTTTTATATGGATTTTACATAAAAAGATATTTTTATTAAATCTGTGTGTCGATTCAAAATATTTTTCTTAAATATAGCCTTTACCAAATTTCATTTTCCCAAAGGTACAAAGAAGAACATCTGAAAAGAGAGACGACTTAGAGCTACAGAATTGAAAACAGACCAAGAACTTCAAAAACGCTAAATGTTCAGCAATTTTCTTAGGACGCAGGTGCAGGAAAACTGAGTCTGCACAAAACAAGAAAAGTTATGAAATAGGGATTTCGTAGCTTGTGTCTTTAAAGCTGATTTTCCCTTTCTCTAGTGTTTTTCTTTACTTTCGTAAAACAGAATTTTGGGAATGTTATGTAGTAGTGAAAACGGCAAAACGTTTCTCGGAGAGGCTATTCAATAACATTGCCGCAGACTCATTTTTGTTTAATCGTTCACCACTGTTTCCATCATGTTTTTAATTAACTGAAACAATTAGAAATGGTTTTGGAATGGAATGACCCAACACTATGTTTTACATTATGATAAATTTAAAAATAACGCGTTGAAAATTACTAGTGCGCAACATGTTAGAACCTGAAGTCTGCAATAAACTACGCACAAAGGTTGCCTTCCATCGCTAAAAATTTTAATTACTGCCTAAATTTTGTTGCATTCCTGATTCCACACTGTGCAAACACTATTCGGATACTTCAAAAAGTCAAACTTGCCTTTGCAGAACCACACGCGCATGCGCAGTATGTGTTGAGTGCTGCATATTCACTGAAGTGCCAGAAAACAAAACTGGATTCCTTCTCTAATACCGCGTTGTTTCTCGAGATCAGATAACGGTCAAAACGCCATGGAATATGAAACCCACGAGCTCTCTGTAGTACGTTACAGGAAGTGCACACCATGCTCTCTGAAGAGCGTCCCAGAATTCCGTAATTTTAGTCAGAGTAGGATTCCCGGCATTGAAGAAATTTCGAAAAGCATCTCAATGTGTTCGATGACGTTTCAATTCGGTTGGTTGGTAGATTTTAATGGCGCAAGGGCCATGTTTGGCCAAAGAGCGCCAAACAAAATACATCAAAACAAAACATAATCAATAAAAAACGTACACAAGGTTAAAAACAGGCTGATGTGGTAAAAATGAAACATGATAGTGAACAAGGTAAAATCTAGATGAGTTTAAAAAAGTCAATTTCTCGTAAAAACGAAAACCCTGCTGTCATGCCGCAGGCTTCGCCAATAATAACTTGCAGCGTAGCTGCTCCTTCGTCCAACAGATGAGAGTGAAAATGACGAAAACGATGATCACAAAACCGAACACAAGTACACAAAACATGAAGGACAGTGAGACGACAGTGGCACGCCTCACACATCGGGACACTCTCGCCACACAGCAAAAAGCGGTGAGTAAAACGACAGTGCCCAATGTGGAGATGTGCAAGAACAACTTCCTCATGACGGTTCTTCCGCAAACTAGACTTCCATAGTCCGATCTGTGGTTTGATAGAATGCAGCTTATTGCCGCCCTGCTGAGACCACACGGACTGCCACTCGTCCAGGAGAAATGTCCGGATCAAAGGTCTAAAATCGCGGAAAGACAGTGGCAGCCGAGCTGGCGACATGGAGGAAACAGACCTGGCAGAGAGATCTTCCAGCTCATTACCCCGGATCCCAACATGGCCAGGAACCCAACAGAATCGGATCAGGAAGCCATCACCCTCCAAAGTTCCAAGACGACGACGGACATTACGGATGACAAGTGAGTCCGCGTCCTCCGGAGAAGATAAAACCTGGATGACGGACTGGGAATCAGAGCAAACCATAGCGCGACGATGTGATCGAGACTGTATGTGGCACAAAGCGAGGTGTACCGCACGCATCTCTGCAGAAAAGACGGTGGATTCAGGCGGAAGCCTCTCAGCATGGGAGGCATCGCTACACACAAAAGCGGATCCAACGACATTCCCGGATTTCGAGCCATCGGTGAACACAGGCACGAAATCCGGGTAGGCAGACAGTTTTTCAGCAAAGAGCTGCTGGTACACCAGAGCAGGAGTAGACGACTTTGGCCACACACAAAGAGAAAGGTCAGCCGTTGCTTGAACGGGCTGCCAAGGAGGTTGGTTAAAAAAGGTGGTCAAACCAATCCCAGACAAGTTTAGACCAGCATCGCGCACTATGGCAGACATCCAAATCCCGAACGTCGGAACACAGGAGGGGTGGTGGGAAAACAAGCGAACACAGTCCGGTTGGAAGATGGAACCATGCAGCGGATGATCAGGAAGAGATTTCAGTTTTGTGTAAAACTGAAGAGACAGCTGCTTACGACGGATGCATAACGGCGGCTCATGAGCCTCCGCATACAGGCTATGCACGGGAGAGGTACGGAAAGCACCACTACATAGCCGCAATGCCTGGTGATTGACGGGGCCAAAGGCCTTAAAACCGATGGACGTGCTGAACCGTACGTAATGCATCCGAAGTCTAACTTTGACTGAATGAGAGAGTGGTAAATGCGAAGCATTGAGCACCTGTCAGCCCCCCAAGATGTTCGAGAGAGGACCTTTAGGATACTCAATGACATCGTGCACTTCACCTTCAAAGACTGAATGTGAGGCCGGAAGGTGAGCGCTCGGTCAAAAGTTAGCCCAAGGAACTTGGCTTCTGACACCACAGGGATGGTAGAACACCCCAGACGGAGGCTGGGGTCTGGGTGAAGACCCCGTTTGCGGCATAAATGCACGCAAACGGTCTTCTGCGTCGAGAAGCCAAATCCATTTTGGGAAGCCCAGTGAGAGATCTTGGTAATGGCAGACTGGAGCTGTCTCTCGATGGTGCGCATGTTAACTGAGGCGCAAGAGATATGCAGATCATCCACGTACATGGTACCACGAACCGTCGGAGGAAGCAGATTGAATATGTGATTCACACGAAGGATGAACAGAGTGACTGATAAAATGGAGCCTTGAGGTACACCCTGTTCTTGCGGGTACAACGCAGAGAGGGTCGACCCGACGCGCACACGGAAACTCCGGTCCTGGAGAAATCCGGCGATGAAAGATGGTAAGTTTCCCCGCAATCCGCACTCGTGCAGATTACGGAGAATGCCGTATCTCCAGGTACGGTCATAGGCTTTCTCCATGTCAAAGAAGACGGACACCGTGTGCCGACGCCGGACAAACGACTCCCTGACAGATGTCTCAAGGCGAAGATGATGATCGGTGGTGGATCGAGATTTGCGAAATCCACTCTGATGAGGTGAAAAAATCTGATGAAACTCCAAATAAAAAATGAGACGAAAATTAATAATACGCTCAAGTACTTTGCAATGGCAGCTCGTCAAAGCAATTGGCCGGTAGTTCAACGGGTTGGTGGGATCTTTACCAGGTTTGGGAACAGGAACAACAATGGCAGTGTGCCAAGATTCGGGAAAGACATGCTCTCGCCAAATCCTGTTAAACAGGATTAGCAGACATTCAAGAGAGGATGGAGAAAGGTGCTTCAGCATCTCGTAATGGATGTTATCTGTCCGACAGATGTCCGGCCGGACCTATTCAGAGCGGTCTTCAGCTCAGTCAGCGGGCTGTTGTAATCTGTGGAAGAAAACGGTCCAAAAGAAATCTTGAACCTTTCAAGCCGCGGCTGTAACTGCCAGAACGAAGCAGGGTAATTGCTGCTGCTGGACACCGAAGAAAATACGGCGCCCAGACAGTCAGCAATACCCTGAGCGTTAGCAACTGTTCCTCCAGCACTCTCAAGAATGGAGAATTCCCCAGATGGGTACTGTCCTCGAATCTTTCGGATCCTGTCCCAAATAATCTTAGGGCTGGTAGTGGTGTTAATCACGGATACATATTGTATCCAGGACTCCCGTTGACTACGCCTACGAACCAATAGCGCGGAGGACTTGGCTTTCTTGAAAGCAAGTATGTTCGCGTTGGTGGGGTACCGACGAAACCTACCCCAAGCCCGATGTTGGGCACGACGAGCTGCCATGCAAGTGCAATTCCACCAAGGTCTCGGGCAACGTGGAAGTTTAGTCGACGTCCTGGGGATGGTAAGTTCTGCCGCTTGCACAATACAATCCGTTACCGCAGCAACAGCGTCATTGACCGTTCCTGAGGTCACCATAGCATGGGTAAGATTTGCCGAAACCGTGAATGGGTCCCCACTTGGCTCGATCAATATTCCATCTAGCAGGGCGAGTAGGGTAACGATACCCGCCACTCGCTAGACGGAGAAAGATGGGAAAGTGATCGCTGCCAAGGGGATCACCAGACACGCTCCAGGACCAGGCAGGATATAATGATGGTGAACTCAGAGACAAATCAATGGCTGAGTACGAGCGGGTGGGTTCATGGAAATAGGTAATAGCTCCCATGTTGTGGAGACAGAGGGACGTGTTGGAGAGAAGAGACTCAACAACACGGCCCCTGGAGTCTCGAGTGGTAGAAACCCACAGCGGATTGTGTGCATTGAAATCTCCTAAGATGAAGAAAGGAGGCTGCAGCTGGTCAACTAAATCTTCCAGATCCGAAAGTCTTACTGTTTCATCTGGTGGTATGTAGATGGAACACACCGTGAACAGAGTGTTCACATATAGTCTCACTGCCACTGCCTGCAAAGTCGTCCGAAGGGCAACTGCAGTGACAGGAACACCATGAGGAACAACGACGGCCACTCCACCGCAGGCGATAACGCCGTCCTGGTGATCTTTGCGGAAAAGGAAATGTCTCCGCAGCGAAGGAGTGTCCGACGTGCGAAGCTTTGTCTCCTGGAGACAAACGCACACAGGTGTGTGTGAAGACAGTAAGCCTTTCAAATCATCAATGCGTGATCGCAGACTTCGGCAATTCCAATGAATGAGCGTGGCCATAATGAAAAATGAAATGAAAGAATGAAAAAGACAGACGACTAGAACGTTTCAATGGCGTCCATCACCTCCAATCTATCCGCAGTGTCTGGAGGTAACACAGGGCTGTGTTTACCCCCTGTGTTAAGAGGTGGTTTTTGCCTGCTCTGTTTCGGGGAGGATGATCCTGGTTTAAACTTCTCCGGCTTCTTCTTTGCAGTGCCCTGGGTCCCTGTGCTGGCAGAAGATGTTTTCGGCATAGAGGAAGGTTTAGGCGACGATGTTGATGTCGCCTTAGATGCAATGCGGCGAGACTTGAGCGCCTCCAATCCAGCAGCAACGATGTCCTCAAAATCATAAGGACACCGCGCTTAGATGGTCACCTCAGTCTGGACCGCCACTGAAGCTTTCTGCACCACAACTGAAGCATAGGACCGCCGGCCTGGTTGTAAAGGGGCAATCCGCCGTCTAGCCTCGGGATAAGAGAGATGCTCAGTTGTCTTTAGGCGTTGGATAGCCTGTTCCTCTATCCACTTTGGACACTGCTTAGAAGAAGCAGGATGAGTTCCTTCACAGTTCACACAATGATCAGACTGTTTCAATTCGGAGACGAGGCAGTCAATTAAGGATGCCAAATTCGGTGACACATTCCTCCAGCCATAATCGGGCGGATGCGGACGTGTGCGGTGACCCATTCTGTTGAAAGAGCTCACACTAGTCGAAATGATATGAACGGGTGGAAATGATCCCCAAGGATGGTTAATTACACTTTACCGGTCTCAGCGGCCTTCAAGACGTATGAGGTATTTTAATGTGTGGTAGCTGAAAACATCCTGCACCGTTATAGAGACACCGCCGGCATACGGTATCCACTGACTCGTGGGTTTGTCTATACACCTTGAGTCTATCATATGCCCCAAAAAAGTTAGTACCGCGATTCTTAGGACCAGGCTGCACATTTCGAGTCATCTTGCGTCCAATGGCGGTGTTCCTGATCCCAGGGAAGGCACACAGCCTGTGCTGTCGGGGCGATTCCAGAATCACACAGAACACTGGGAACGTTGCACTGTTCGAACGCTGAATATACTACTGGCACCTTCATTGAACAGCGCTGTGATTTGTGGCGTAATGTTGCACTCCGGGCGCATGTTACGATGTGTGCCAGATGCCGCTATCCACGATCATCCAGGGCTTTTGTATGGCCACACCTGTCTTGCAGTCTGGATGTTTTTTCTGAGTTTGTGTAGTCCCTTTAAATTGTTGACCACCTAAATCCAAATTTCTTGGTAATTTTTGAGATGGAGTGAGCCATCACCAGAGCGCCGACTATCAAATCACGTTAGAAAAAGAATAAATCCTGATAACCTTCCATCTGAACTGCGAATAATGATTCTTCAACTGCGGATGTCATCATCATCATTGTCAACTATTATCAATCCACTGCTGGACGAAGGTCTCCCCAAGTTTCCTCCACAACGGTCTGTCTTGCGCCAGTATCCTCCATGTCCTTCCCGCATACTTTCGAATTTCATTCACCCATCTTCCATGTGGTCTTCTTCTGGGTCTTTTCCTGTCCCTTGGAATCCAATCTAAAATTTCGGCTGTCCATCGATGGTCTGTCCTTCTGGAAGTATGTCCAGCCCATTGCCATTTCAGGGATTTAACTCTGATCATGATGTCTTCCACTCTTGTCATTTTTCGGATCCTCGAGTTCCTCTTCTTATCTCTCCTGGTTACACCAAGCATGCACCTCTCCAAGCTTATTTGAGTTGTCTGCAGCCTTTGTATGTCTATTTTAGTTAAGGTCCACGTCTCTGAACCTTACGTAAGCACTGGAAGGATGCATTGATCAAACACTTTTCTTTTAAGACATAACGGCATATTGCTCTTGAAAATTATGCTGTTTCTTCCAAAAGCTCTCCTGGCAAGTTTTGTACGCCGATTAATTTCTTCATCAATGTGACCCTCACTTAATATCTGTTGTCCAAGATAAACGTACGTGTCTGTTATCTCCATTTTTTCTCCATCAATCGATAAATCTTCATTTCTTGTTAAAGCATTGGACATCACTTTGTCTTTGAAAGTTCAATTTTAATCCCACTTCTTTACTCTTGTCAGCAAGTTCCTGGATCATACTCTGCAGCTCTGATGGGGTAGTTGCAAAAATGACTACGTTATCAGCAAAACGAAGGTGGGTTAGATAATCTTCGTAAACTTTTGTCCCTTTGTTTTTCCAGTTCAGTGACTGAAAGACATTTTCCAATGTATCGTTAAAGAGCTTCGGAGATATGGTGTCACCTTGTCTCACTACCTTTCCAATTTTTATGTGTGTTGCATTTTCAAACAGCCGAATCTTTGCACTAGCATTTTCCTAGATGTTGTTAATAATATTAATGTATGCATCTTCAATACCGCAGGATTTCAGAGCCAGTGTAACTGCTGAGGCTTTCACAGAATCAAAGGCTTTTTCATAATCGATAAAAGCCATGCACAATGGAAAGTTCATATTTCCTCGCTCTTTCAATTAGTTCTCTCAGTACGTGGATATGATCTATTGTGCTGTAGCCACTCCTGAATCCAGCTTGTTCTCTCGGTTGAGCCATGTCCAGTGTCACCTTCAAGCGGTGTGAAAGGAACTTTAGTGAAGATGTATTTGCCTCTGTATGTGTGTTGTTTGTGGACCATTTACCGCATGGATATTGTAGCTCGTAGCGCAAATGGTTGCGCTCTTCCGAGTTTCATTTGGCACCTCATTCTAAAGAAGAGCGTTTGCACTCCAGTCAGATTGCTTTGGAGTGATTATGCTACAAAGGAATGAACAGCCAGGCTTTGAAAGGGCCGAGATGGTTGAATGTCACCTGCGTAAACCATATGTGCCTAGCATTGCCACTTTTCTGGTTATCCCCAAATCCGCTGAGGTTCTTTATCAATGGAACGTAGATGGTGCTGCTCAGCGAAACTTCTCCGAGAGGCTACATAAACTGAGTGATAATGCCAAAAGAGGCTTACGGCGGAAGGCGAAGAACGCATGAACGTCCTCTGCCAGAGACCTGGCCGGCTACGCCGCACAAACTAATGGAGCAGTAATTTGCAGCAGAACAGTCAATTGGGAATTACATGCCCATTGAGGCATTGCTAGGCACAGCCGTAATTCGTAGCAGACAATATCAGAAAACAACTTCAGTGCTGCCTAGCTCGCCGTTCGTGGATAACAGATGAGCGGAAGATGTTTGTGTGGAGTGATGAATCAGGCTTCCCACTCTTTCGTTCGGATGGACATATTTCGAGTTAGAGTTTGCCTGAGAAGTAGTGTCAGGCGGAATGCTTTGTCCCTACAATCACGTTTGAAATTGGTTCTGTATGCTGGAGTGCCTCTATTTCCTTTGATAAGAACGAGCTTCTTTGGTTATGGCGCCCTCCATCCAAACGCCCGTTCGGTACGAAGTTATTCTGAATAATTTCGCACAACCTACTCAGTGGTAGTGCTTCTACATAAATCATTGCTTCTCTCAGCAAAGATCAACGGCCTTGCCAAATTGTAAAAATCGGATCAAGCCTGGTTTGAGAAGCAGGACTTCCAAGTGTTTGATTGGCCAGCCCAAAGTCCTAGTAGCAACGAGCGGAACGCCGATTCTGAGCTAGGCCGGAAGGACCTTCCTCTGCAGCAAATCTGAAAGGTTTGCAGGAAGAAGAGAGGTAAAGTACGGCACAGATCTACCGGCATATTGTCTAACGTATGCCTTGAAGAGTCGCTGCAGGCATGACTACTAAACCTCGGCCAACTATGTACTGATTTCGGTTAATACGTGCTCATTTCCGTTGGACCTAAATGTCAGAATACAGTGCCTTTGTCTACATAACGTGTGTCACGGTCTGTGATTAGATTAGAAATGATAACTCTTTCATTATGAGGCAAAACCCATAAGCTACTTTAGTAGAGTGAAAACGCTTAAATTACCGAATGCAAATTAAGGTGTGAATAAGAAAAAAATTCCTGATCACAGTGCAACAATCATTCGCCAATGTGCAACATATTCAGGAGTACAGAAGATGCTACTTCTGTACATACACACATTCTACTCAAATTTATTATTTACGGAAATTATTGACATTGTTAGCACAAAATCTTCTAAATTTAAGTTGTATAAAGTGCTTTACTGGAATAAAAGTTTAGTTTAGTAAGCATTCAACAATGACACATTGTTGAATTAGGACATTCTTCCTGATGAAGTTAATTCAATACCCAGCGAACCACCATGGTCGGCTTAAAAAATAAATATTTATGACAAACTACGTTGTATTATCTTAATATGTATATAAAACCTTTTACGTTTTACACACTTAGGAGTGTATCCAGTGCTCTAAGGAGTCTCCCATTACTAATGTTGAACCACTGTTTGTCCATGTAAGACAAAGATCCAGTCTCGAAGTCACAAACAAAATGTGTCTTCTCCGAGATTCTAAGTTACAAACAAGAGTGCTAGTATTTAAGATCTCACATTTCTACACGAATTGCCTGCTATCAAAAGTCACTGTTTTTTAAAACGTTCATAAAACTAAAAACCGAAACCCATCTTTTACTCAATTTGTAAAGATTAAGGAGCAAGTTGAATTTTTTAGGAAATAGAGACAATTACCAAACGAAATTTGGTACTCACTACTGGTACTCGTAGAATTAGTTTTAACCAAAAGAATTATTACATTCAGGAATAAACTTTCATGCAGAATAACCATCAACATTAATGCTCTTATGATTGGTAAATTGTGTTTTTTCTTAAATAAAATGTAATTTAATATTTTGTAAACACTCAAAATCAGCACAACATGTGTTGCATATAAACAAATCCTGCATCCAGAATTACTGAACAGAACAACATCCTTAGTTCCGTTAAACTTCTACAAGGACTACAAAGTTTAGGGGAAATAAAGCTTTCAGGTGGTATCTATTGTTTTCTGTAGTTAAATGTTTCGGAATATCTCAGTGAAATCATCTGTAAAACTTGTTTGATAATAATGCTTATGTGCCAATAACATACACTGAAGAGCAATTGAATTAGAGATACCTGTCTAGTAACGTGTAGCACCACCTTTCGTCCTGATGATGGCGGCGATTCGTCTCGGCATGGACTCGACAAGACACCGGAAGTGTTGGGAAGCCGTACGGATCCAGGACCCCTGAACAAGCACCCACAGTTCACGAAGATTTGATGGAGGGGGTCAGAGCCTCGAACATCTCTCTCGATGGCATCCCAGATGTTCTCAATCGGATTGAGGTCAGGTGACCTAGCTGGCAAAGAAAGCAAGATCACGTCGGTGGGGTGTTGATCCAACCATTCGGATACAATTCGGGAGCGATGGCACGGTGCATTGTCTTGTTGCAGGATGAGGTCCCCAGTGGGATGTTGAAGACACACAAACGGGTGCAAATGGTTTTCAAGGATATCCCGGTAAAGTTGACCTGTAAGGGACGATGTCACACGTACCAGGGGTCCCATTTCAATTCACGTAAACTGTCCCCAGACGAGAATGTCACCCCCACCAGCTTGAAGAGTACCCTGCTGGCAAGAAAGATCCCTCGCATCATGTGGTTTGCGCCGTACTCGTATCCTTCCATCCGCATGTACCAACGTGAATCTCGACTCATCAGCCCAGGGAACATTTTTTCACATATCTAGGGTTCAGTGGCAATGTTCCCGCGCCCGTGTTAATCTTTGTACCCTGTGATGTGCGGTTAGCAGCGGTACCTTCGTAGGATGATGGCTTCTGTACCCCATAGCGAGGAAATGGTTCTGAATGGTGTGGCTGCTTACACGGTTTTTTTGCACCAGCGTTAAATTGCCGAATGATTTCTTGCACTGTGGCCCGTCTATCCGCTGTTACAATGCGAGCTAGATGACGATAACCCCGCTCATTCACACGCTGTTGTCCACGATAGTTGGCCCTTGCAGGGATGCTTTTACTGGATTCGACGTACTCATGGTGCACCCGTGACACAGTGGCTCGTGAAAATCCGAGTGCCTGCATGACTTGCGAGATAGAGTGACCCATTCGGCGGGCCCGGACTGTTTGCCTACTATCAAATGCGCTTAGATCCTTCGTTTTACCCATACTACGTCCGGCTTTTACTGATTCCCGTCGCATCACTCCTTATATTGTCGGATCGCTGCATACGTCATGTCGCTTCTGCTTAAGGGCTGCCCACTGCGCCACATTTGCATAACGCCAGCTGTCTCTAATTCAATTGCTCTTCAGTGTAAGCTACTTTAAGTAGAGTGAAAACGCGAAGTTTTGAACCGTGTGAAGTTTGCACTCACACGGTTCCTAGGATTTTTCAAATGCTTCTGAGAAATCATGCATCTAAAAAATGCTCTTGTAGAAATTCACTGCATAACAAAATAACTCAGCTTAACAGCAGCAATTAAGAGGCACAAAACAAACTTCCATTTTTTGGGGTGTTGGATTTTGTTAAGAAAAAGATTAATACAGTAGTCTCTCGTGATCCACGGGGGATACGTTCCAAGAACCACAGTGGATGCCTGAAACAGCGGATAGTACCGTACCCTACATATAGTTCTACGTTTCTTGCTATACATAGATACCTATCAAATTTCAATTTATAAATTAGGCTCAATAAGAGATAGACAACAATAACTAATAATAAAATAGAACAATTATAAGAACATACTGTAATAAAAGTTATGTGAATGCGAAACTCGCACGAATTTCTTTTTTCTTCACAATTTCACGGATAGAGACTCGTTTTTTACGCTTTCCAACCGTAGGTTGAAGAAGCGTATATGCTCCAGCTTTGTCGGTCCGTCTGTTCGTCCGTCCGTCCGCACGATAACTCACGTGAAAATGGTTCGATTTCGACGAAATTTTAGTATGTGGTAGGGGATCACCTGGGGACGAACCCTATTGAAAATGGGCGAAACAGGGTCAAAGGTCAGAACATAGGAGCGGGATTCTTTCCATTGCTCTTATGAGTCATAACTTGCGTAAAAATGGTTCAATTTCGATGAAATGTTAGTATTTATAGGGAACCACCTGGGGACGGTCCCTATTGAAAATGGGTAAAATAGGGTCAAAGGTGAGGACATAGGAGCTGGATCCATTCCATCGCCTTTATACATCATAACTTGCGTAAAAATGGTTCGATTTCGATGACATTCTAGTATGTGGCATGGAACCACCTGGGGACGAACCCTATTGAAAATGGGTGAAATAGGGTCAAAGGTCAGCACATGGGAGCTGGATTCATTCCATTGCTTTTATGCGTCATAACATGCGTAAATATGGTTCGAGTTTGATGAAATTTTAGTATGTAGTAAGGAACCACCTGGGCACGAACCATATTGAAAATGGGCGAAATGGGGACAAAGGTCAGGACACTGGAGTGGGATCCATTCCATTGTTCTTGTGAATCATAACTTATCTAAAAATGCTTCGATTGCAACAAAACGTTATCATGTTGTTCCGGAGGTATAGTGAACCGGTTCTGTTGAATATCAAGGAAATGCGGTCAAAGGTCATTGCACAAAAGCAAGATTTATTCCACAGCGATTATTCTCATAACTTGCGTAAAACTGCTTCTATTGCGACAAACCTCTAGTATGCTATTCCTGAGGTATACTGAACCGGTTCTGTTGAATATCATCGAAATGGTGTCAAAGGTCAGGACACAATGGCGAGATTTATTCCACAGCCATTATCCACATAACTTGAGTAATAATTTCTGGTATGTTGGAAAGCATATCATAATCAATGCATTGCATGATTTTACTAACTTGTTACCTTAGATCTTAGTAACGTGAGCAGATTATTTTTTTCTTATTAAGTCGAGAACTTTCATCCTTTTTATTTAAAGGAAGCACTTTGTTGCTTCTCTTTGGCATATTTGAATTGCCAGCATCACTACTACTCTTGCGCTTTGGGGACATTATAAAGTAAAATAAGGGCTACTTGAACACAATCACTGCCATACCGCGACTGTCGATCTGATAACCGAGACGGCTGCTAAATAACTATCCCGCGGATAGCGTATACAGCGTGGACACGCTGGACAAATTAATCAATCACATCCTGAGCGGGACGGCGCGAGATTCATCCCGCTACTGAGAACGGGTAGCAATTTAAAAAAGTATGAATTAATTATTTCTGGAGTTTTCCAACTTTTCGGACCATGGTTGACGCGGGTAACTGAGGTAAGTGAGACCCCTGATGAGGTAAAGACTACTGTAGTCCCATGATGCTAAAAAAGCTATGCCGCATGTGTGGGAAATATTTCTCACTACTATCGAAGAGCACCTAAAATATAAGCTCCCACAACGGTTTTTTCAACACCATACCATTCTGCTAAATAAAAGTCTCCTTTCCGTTATGATTTGAGTCTATGTATCAAAAACCGTACATTGGTAAGAGCAGGCGAATTCCCCATAAGTTTGTTTCCAACTTAATACATTAATTTGAAGAAACGTGTTAATTGAATCTGCAAATTGCTTTATAATGAGGTCTACAGACGACTTGGATATCCTAAAGTGAATCCGCCACAATTGAAAGAATATTTCCTATCTGACTAGATGGGTCAAATCGTACATTGGCTATATTTTCTTAACTGTGTTTGACAGCGATGTACAGACAAACAAATGCTTAAAACATCTATATATTTCCGGCATAACCTTATTTCAGTTTCAGTACTCTTCAGTACAAGATCTACGCCATAAAAGGTGGCCCCAAGTATTCTAGATATATGATCTCCCAAGCCCGGATAAAACAAAAAATAGTTATTTACGATAATTTGCTGTTTGAGTTGAAAAGTAGAATGCCTAAATTTGGGGTTCGAAATGTTAATCTCACGTATAAACGAAATGGAATGGAATGACGGTTCTGCCGATACACTGCACATAGCCTCTTGTGGAACTTAACTAAAAATGGCATACATGGCTAACGATAAGTGCAAGAAGCATGGAGCGTTCGATGTACGGTGTCCCGAGAAGGATACTGAAAGGAATTGTTCGTCAAGAGACTCAGAAAAGGGGATGATAATGATCAAAGTAAAGACTCAAGTGGCAACGGTTAGGACCTATTTATAGGACTGATGTTTTAGATAACTGAAATACTAGACTGCATACAAAATGGAAATAAAAGATTCCAGAATACCAATGGGTGAATGAAAATCTAACCCATACGAGTGAGTTGAAAGAAAATTGAGTGTTGAAGAGACTTGTGAGGTCCCCATTTAGCAGTACAATGAGAATGATTGATAATTGTGATAAACGCTTAATACAAGGATCACTTGGATTGATACATTCTCATGATGTAGGAACAATTTATATTTCCCTGAAGGGAATATGCAAAAAAAACGAACTTACAATGTTTGTGCATCTCAGAATGAAATACTTTTTCTTCAAAACATACATTTTAGTCAAAAAAAATTCAGTAAAGTCATCAAAAGCCTATCAATAAGTTTATATTTGTTTTATATATATATTCATTCAGAACTTTTAAAAATAGCTGGGCTCCAATTACGTATATAACTGCATAAAAGGTGTACATGTCATGGAAAACTACGTAGTCAATATGCGTAGTGAAGGTGATAAACGTCCAGGAGCAAAGGATAATTGATTTCCCTTGGAAAAAACAACACACGAATTTATTTACGAAGTGTTACTGAAAGAGAGATGGAGTCGATTGTCCCTGATTTAGGGTAATCGATTCTAAAATAGGGATAAAACTAGAGATTTCAGGTATGAAGCACGAAACCAGCGCCATAGATCTCTCAAACAGAGGAAATGATAGCGAAGTAACAGCAGTATCAGCTAGTAGTATTTGGATTGGATGCCGAAAAGTGAGGCCTATTTGTATAGCACGTTCGACATTAAGAAAGCAGGTGAAACTTTCAGTTAAAAGAAAATACCGTTGAAAGTATTTGCCGCAGCGTACGTTAAACTTTCTCTGGAACTACTATTTATGGCATCCACGTAGCCTGTCGCATTTGGACAACTGCGTCTCTCTAAAATTCCAGCAGTACCATATTTTTTGGAAGATGTCATCTTAGTGACAAACTGATTGTGCATGTTTAGATAGTTTTTTAAATATTATAATTTTAGAAATAAAAGTTTGGTTATCTGTGAACCTGTTTGTCTTACGTACCTATAAAATAAGCAGGATACAAAAAAAAAAACATGATTTCTTTTGAGTTAAATACTAGTATACAACAAAGTACTTACGTTATTTAAGTCTGACTATGATCTCCTCAAAGTAGTCTCCTTGGGCAGCGATACCCCGATGCCAATGTTTTTGCCACTGTTGGAACTCTCCCTGGAAGTCCTGTTCGCGAATCGTGTCAAGCACCGTCTGCGATTCGCGCTGGATCTCTTCCATGGTTTCAAAACGGCGACTTTTCAGCTTCGTCTTCGGGAACAGAAAGAAGTTTCAGGGGTCAAAATCCAGCGAGTAAGGCGGATGAGGAAGCGTAGTCCTGCTGTTGCAACCAGGCGTGTTGCTAACGCTCTGTGAGCTGCTGCATTATCGTGATGAAGTAGAAAATCGTCCCTGCGCCACATTTCAGGTTGTGTGCGGTGAATGCCCTCTCCAAGATGCAGCAGAACATCGCAGTAATAAAGGGCGGTGACGGTCTGGCCCTGGGGAACGAATTCAGGGTGCACAACTCCACGAATTTTGAAGAACACGATGAGCATGCTTTTGGTTGCCCTCCTGACCTGTCGGGCCTTCTTTGGTTGTGGAGATGACGCGAGATGACTGTCGTTTGGTCTCCAGGTCGTAACCGTAGACCTAAGTCTCGTCTCGCCCCCAGTGATGACAAGCGACAGGAACGTTGGTTCATTCGCCACCTGCTGACGAAGACCTTGACAGAGTTCGACACGGAGCGCTTTCTGTTCAGGGTTCAGAATCTTTGGCACAAACTTTGCAGAAATGCGGTGTATATTCAAACCCGACGTCAAAATTTCTTGCACTGTGCCGTATGACACATTGACGATGGAAGAAATGTCTTGAATGGTTCTCCGACAATCCTCATGAACCAGTTCTCTAATGTTGTCCACATTTTCGTGGGTTGTGTTCGTGGACTATCGCCCTGACTTCTCGTCGTCTTTCAGTGCCCTTCTGCCGCTCATGAAGCGCGAGTGCCACTCAAACTACCTCGCACGACTCATTGCCATAAGCCTGCTGCAACATTTCATGCATCTCCGTTCCCGATTTCTCGAGTTTGACAGAGAATTTGATGTTCGCTCGAAGCTCTAGTTTGCAGTCCATACCTTAATCACAGCTGTGTTCGGCACGTGGTTACCAAATATCGTGTATCACAGCTCCTGATGTTCAAGGAACGACGCGACTCTGCCCAATGACTCATGAAGGTAACTGCCCTCGATTGCTGCATGCGCATCAGCGTACTGCCATCTGTTGACGAGCTACGTACCTAGTCTCGGAACGTTTTGATCGCACTGCGTAAGGAGGCATCCATCCCTAAATAAATACCATTGGTTCCATATAAAGGACCTAGCCAGTACCATAGGATAAACTCACAACCCATTCGTCAATTGGGACTCAAGCCAGTACCAAGCTCGAGTGAAGTTTGTACAGCTTGAGGTATACAAACTCAGTCCCATTGGTCAACTGGGACTCAAGCCAGTACAAAGGCTTGTGTCCCATTCGTCATTTCACAAATGGAACTCCATGGAATTCACGGATGAGACTCCAAGCCTTGAGTCCCATTCGTTAATTGGGACACAAGCCAGTATAACATTAGGGTGGTTTGTTAGAAACCAGCTCCTCCAATAACTTATCTAGCTGGGGGTGTTGCAAACCTTAGAGGAAAAGCAGCCAAGGTATCTTTCAGGTTATTGAAAAAGTTTTAATCATTGCTTTCCTAAATCACATAAGGCTAATATCTGAAGAACGTTTATCAGTTCTGCATCAAACACTACGTCAGTAGGATCTTTTTTTTCTTCTTCTTCTCTTTGATTGGGGGTTTAACGAACACCGTGAGCAACTCACTTGCCCATAAGTAGTCGTCCTGTCCCTAATTTGGGACTACTTATTCCAGGGAACGGAGAGAGCCAGTAGCCTAAGACAAACACAACATCCATGCCTCAGCGGGATTCGAACCCAATCCCATCTGGAACGAATGATCAGAATACATCGCCTAGACTACTGTGTGTCACCGGAGCGGCTCATTAACATCTTATCAAGGTCAGTTTGCTTATTGTCAACTTATAACATTTGACTTGGCAAAACTAGTCGTACATCTTTCTTGGCGGCATTAAATTCAAAGTGGATAGCATTCCTTTAAGATGACTTATTTCTTCATATTTTAAGTTGGAATGTCTTGTAAATCTCCGATTCTGTAAAATGACCTTGACTCACTGCCGGTTCCCTTTGCTTAGAGTTAAAAAAGATGGACTGAACAATCTTTTTTTATTCGACATCAGTTTAGAGTAAAAACGATGTGAGCTTTAGACGCACGAATAAATTTACTGAGAACCGCTCCTCGATCTTATTGTTTTTTCTTGTGGCATAAGAGCAAGCATTACGAGAATTACACAGCTATTTCCACTCCCGAACGAAGCTGAATTATTTTTAACAATTATCTTTGCAACACTTTAACTAAAAAGACTAGGCATTTCCTTATATCGTTCTGATTAATTGAAAGAACCATTTCTCTATTTAACGTTCAACCGTAAATTAATGGCTTCACTTATTATATTTTAGTACCTATGTAGCACCATTCATTTCGAAGGTTTTTACTCAAAGCTATGAATCAGTTTTTCCAGTGATCTTATTTGTATAAACAAATCTTAGTTCTAAGAATTACTCAATGTTTTAATGTGTTTTGTAATAAATTGCTTCACATACATGCATGTACAGAAAGAGACCGCCATGAAAACGAAATTTAATGCTCCAGCTGAGCTCCATATGTTCGTGGGAAGTCCTTAATTTCGTCAGAATAAGCAAATGTCTCAGTTTTAAAAAATGGCGTATGTACATAAAACCACTGAGAGGAACGCAGAATTTCAGGAAATCAATGTTTAGTCAAAAATGATTGGATACTTATCAAATCGGAAATTTTCAGCTTTACTACCACAATTGCTTTGATGATTCAAGCTCATAATTTCTGGTCTGCAGTATGAGTAAATGTCCTAAGGTTATGTTACTTTCTTTCCAGAGATCTTAATATTCGTTGGCTTGATGACGCAATAAAGGGGTGAAATAATTCCAATTTAATAAAAGCAAGAGAAAACTGATAGGCTTCACCTATCGAATAAAAACGTAATATAATTTTTATGCAAGTAAAACGCATTATTTGTGATACCGGAGTTTCTTTAAAATTACGAAAACTGGATGTCTTTTGTGAGACTTCTACGTTTATACCCGATGCCATATGTTGCTTAAACATACGGTTTATGAATACGTCACACCTAAACGATTGTGTTAGCACTACGTTGTTTAAATTTTAGAGAAACGTAGTATTCTGTAAAAAGTATTACTCCAAAAAATAATGAAATACATATAAAAATCGGACATTTTTTTTATTAAACAGCGTTTCCTTTCTCCCATTTCTTTTCCTTTCCATAATTGCACGATCTCTGCAGGTATCACAGTCACTTACACACTTGCTATGGATTCCTTTTATTTGTATGAAACTTCTTATCTCTATGTGCTGGTTTCTGCCTCTTATTCTGGGGTTTTTGACCCTCTTGAAAATTATTGCCTTAACTTCTATTTATATTGAATTTTCTTAGTCATTCCTACTCCACCTGCTTCTGAAGTTAATTCTCTGGTGTTTCCACCAGAGAATTAATTTTAGGGCGACTACGTTGGAGAAGTGTGTAGTGCATTAGGTAGCTCATACTAATTAAGGAACAAGGGCAGAATGAATACTAAATGACAGAAGAAGACCTTGAGATTTCCACATGGAAGATTGATAGATTAACTTCGGAAGCATGTCGGAGTGTCATAAAGTGAATTTCTCAAGATGGTTGTGGTAGAAACTGAGTATTTCATCCAGTTATAAATTGAGAATAGATGCTGAAATGCTAAGAACTAATATCATTTCACACATCACGCTAGTAAATGCACATAAAGAGATTGGAAACCTCTAGTTCCTAGACTGACTAGAAAAGGAACTTCTTGTCCGATTCCCTTGCTGCCGGAGTCAGACTACATGTATGTGCACATGTGTTCATATACGTATGTAGATCTGAAAATACTCAGGCAAATGATCAAAGGATTCTACCGCAGTGAAGACAATGAACTTCACTCATGAATTACTATACCATAGCTTGAAACCTTTAAAATATAATCTTATGGTCGCGATAAAATACCAAAGCGCATATATCTAAAGTTGCACACTTCAATAGTTTTAATCGCGGAAATAAGATTCCATTTTTGGTCAAAAAGCGCGTTTTACTTGAAGTAGAAAACATGTCAAAATAATTTTAACTGCGCAACACTGTGCTCAAAGATTTTTCTACAAAATACGGTTCCAGGTAAAAGTAGTATTTACGATTTTCTACAGACAATACAAAATATTAATATCGCATCTTATTAAAAATTATTCCTAAGGGGAAATTCGTCAAGTTTTATTCTCCCCCCTTAAGCTTAATTTTTTTTCAAATTCGGCGATACGGGATGCTTCTTAAAATGAACTGTCAGGACTAGCCATACAAAAATATTTTTTGTGGTTTGAGACCCTAAACTATTCCACAGTTGGCAGTGTCAAAAAGCAATACATAATTGAAAAATAATAGCATACTGATTACTGTCTGCGAAATATTCGTGGATAAAATCAAGTCGTTAAAATATATCCGATATTCTCAAGGCAACTTTGAGTAAAATTTCATAGCAGATTTAGCGCAATCGACTGAAACGATTAGTCTGAGCAAAGATGATTTAGTACTTGGTCTGCAGAAGCTTCCTGTGGAAATTTTGAAATTTGGGGACATAAGTTAGGTTTAATTTTAGTGTTTCACTGGCATCGATAGACTATATATCTCTTGGATTCTGCTTCCCTATGGGGAGCAATTCAGAACTATCACATTTGATAATTTTGGATTTTCAATCTTATCTCCCAATAAAAAAAAAATTAAAAATCGTACTGCCCGAAATGTTAATCGCAATATCAAAAACTATTACGTGCAAATCGCATAACGCAAGTGGCAAAATCAGATATACCAGTGAGCAAAGTTTCTCAGCGATCAGCCATGTGGAATTTTGTTTATAAAGATTTAAAAACGTCGAGATTACTGGTTCCCGTCTGAGTAAAGCAGATGTTGGGGTGGAATGCTCTCATAGACAATTTTATGAATACTCCTGCGAGACACAGTGGCAAAGCATTTTTAATATTCAAAAGCTGGGTTTTTGTTTATGACCAATTTCTGAACAGGTGTGATGCACTATGGGCCTAATACAAATTTGCGAATCACACTGTAACAGAGCACCAGAAAAAAAGAGTATGACACAGAAAAAATGGATCCAAGATGCTGGATTACAACACTTACTAGTCTCTCACTTCGTAGAAGTTCTCTCTCCCACGATTATTATGCCGAAAAGGAAACACCACTTCTAGACATGCGAGCTGCTAGGAGTACCTGCGAGCTGCTACGGGTAAAGGTGTCCGACCTGCGAGCGGCTACGGGTGTCTGACCTGCGAGCGGCTACGGGTGTCTGACCTGCGAGCGGCTACGGGTGTCTGACCTGCGAGCGGCTACGGGTACTGGTGTCTGACCTGCGAGCGGCTAAGGGTACTGGTGTCTGACCTGCGAGCGGCTAAGGGTACTGGTGTCTGACCTGCGAGCGGCTAAGGGTACTGGTGTCTGACCTGCGAGCGGCTAAGGGTACTGGTGTCTGACCTGTGAGTGGCTACGGGTACTGGTGTCTGACCGGCGAGAGGCAACGTGCACTGGTGTCTGACCGGCGAGAGGCTACGTTCACTGGTGTCTGACCGGCGAGAGGCTACGTGTACTGGTGTCTGACCGGCGAGTTTCTACGGGTACATGTGCCTAACCTGCGAGCTGCTACGGCTACAGCTACAGCTGTCCACCCAAACGATACGATAATGGGACTACGGGTATGAATTCCAGACCTAAACTTTGCGCTGCTGCTACATTATTAGGGCCGTCGTCGGAATGGTGAAAAGATACGATTGTGGAATGAAGTAACATGCTGTTCACGGACAAGTCCAGTTTCTGTTTTGGTGTGCCAGATGGCCTCACTTCCGTATAGCGCCCTCGTTAACAACGATATGCAGACGCGTTTAGAATCAGCCGCCATGCAATATCGAAACGAGGTGCACTGATTTGGGGTGGAATCCGATACGGTAGCATAATATCTAAAATTCATATTCTAGGCACTGAGACGCCATGCCGGTGTCATCAATCCTGGCATGTATGCTATCTTTCCACCACGCCGGGAACGATCCTACAGCAGGGATTCTTCGTATCAAAAGGGAGAGTCTCCAGGGCATATGAACATAATCTCGTGGCAGCCAAACTCACTGTCGCCTATGAAGCATGTGCCAAAACTTACAGTCCTTCCGGGCAGCAAATCTGTTATAGTTATGTTTCTAGTGGTGGCTGTTTGGAATTCCAAAGTACACCGGAAGCTTGAAGATCACACTGATATCATACCACTTTTTCTAGAAGCTTGTATAAGTTCCCTAAGTGGCCAGAAACTTACAGAATAATCCCGAGTAACAGCACATATACTACAATTACGTTTTAATCATTTACATGCATGTCCGAGATTTTTGCTTCCTGTGATTTTGCATACTTCACATCAACTCCTTCGCAATGTTGGGGGTTCCACAAAGAGTATTTATTGTAAGGTTTTCCCAGGTCGAGATTGTAAATTACGAACGGCACTTATTTTCAGCAGGTATCTTCTGCAGTAACTTTGTGCTGTTGTAGATGTAGGGATACGCAATATATAGCCATCTTGTCCAACAGTTTCATGCCGCGCAGTCTGTGTTTACGAAGTCAGCTAAGCATTGGCTATACGGCATTAGAATACTAGGTACTTATGTCGTATAGCAAGCTAATCCATAGAGGATTCTATGTCACAGATGCTAATTCATATAGGCTTTCGTGAGCAACGCAAGGAATGATTGCAGCGTAAAATTAAGATCTCTGTGATCGATTTGGAGTGGTAGTTGTCGTATATTATTTGCATCCCTATCGTATACAGGCTGCAAGCGTCCTTTACCAAATTCAGCCTGCTCAGCTCGATAGTGTGATTACAGATTGGCCAAAATATGGCATACAGCAGCACTCACTCCTTTCATCCCTATAGTCTCTTTTGAGAAGAAAGAGTTCGCAGCTGACGACTAGGCAAAGGGTTCACGTGCTGAGCACAAAGAGAAGAAGCATCGAAACAATCTGCCGCTACAAAACACAACGCAGCTAACAACAGGTACCGCGCGAGATGGAAGGAAAGGAGTGAACGCTGACATACTGGCCATCTATTTGCCGGCCGAATTCTGTGGAATACGATGGCGTCATTTCGTGACAAGAAATAAACTTCCGAAATTCATATTTTTCACAAAAAGAAAAATGCGTAAGTTACCTCACTTTCCTTTTCTTTTAACATTTGCTACAACATTAAAAACATAGTTACCGAATTTATGAAATCTAACTGTACTTGTTTTAGCCTCGTTCAATACTCATGATCGACTTTATCTATGAATGAAGATAACACAACGAGGGAATATTACCCATTCAAATCCATATTGACTTATAAGCCGAAAAACATAGTAATTTCTGTTCCTTATATATATTTATCCTTCTTTTCCAATAAGTTGCATGAACGTGTCGTTTACTTTCCGACCAGCGTCACATAGAAGTGCAGCTTTGATGTTTCCATAATAGTGTCTATATTAGCAGAAGCGCGTTAAGGTTACATCACTTGTCATTAGGTTTTAGCACTACGAATAATAACCACGCATCAGGGAAGTTTTATATTGGATCTCAACGGTTTGGTGGGCCATAATACGTCCAGGATAAAGACTAATACTTAAAACGTCATCTCTTGATGACACATACAGGGTTCGAATGTTTTCTCACCCCCATATGTTTGAATGAAGTGGTGTAGTTACATTTTATCTTGTGTTGCAGATGGCCGACACAAGCTCCTACACACTGTTGAAGAACGGCTGATTGCACGTGTATGGGCCCATGAACGTCCACACAATGGGAAAAACATGGAGGATGTGCGATGTGACTTCCAGAGACGATTTACAAAGCAGCCCCTCCTAAAAGAACAATATTGTGGTGGGAACACAAGCTGTTTTTGACTGGATCCACTAAGGATAAACGGAGGACAAGGCGACGATGCACACGAGAGGAAACATGTAAAGCAGTGGAGGCATCTGTGCTCAGATCCCCCTCAAAGTCACTGCGGAAACGATCATCCGAACTTGGTATCCCCAAAACCAAATTGTGAACACACATGAAAAAGGACCTTGCAATGAAACTTTTTAGGCCAGCATGAATCAACGAGCTAAGAGATAATGACATGGAGAAAAGTGGTTCAGCATGTGCACGGTTGCTTGAGTTGTTTCCGACGCTCCAGCAGCGTGGTCAACTGTTTTTCTCTGATGAATGTGCAATTTATCGGAGTGCACGTAATAGGGATGTCTATTTCTGGAGTAAGGAAAATTCGCATTAACGAAGAGTTCGAGCGGAGCTCCAACTTGTTATGATCTGGGCCGTTATATCCAGCAGGCACTTGATCGGTCCCTATTTCTTTGATGGCCCTGTGACTCAACATTCTTATATCATCATGTTAAGCGACTGGTTTGTTTTACGAAAGTTTATCTTCCTACGAATTACACTGAAAAATTTAACACAACTTTTGAAGCATTTTAAATCTCCATCCCTGAAAAAGTTTGCAACAATCAAAAGTTAATGCTTAGGTTTTTTTTAAATTCCCAAAATGAATGTTTGAATATTAATTTTAATGTTCCAGTCACAGGCACCTAAGTCATTTTTTTTTCAGTTTTTCCACGGTCAGAGTGGTATTATTTATTTTTATTCTCCTCTAAAAACCTCAGGAGGGATATCAGCCGTCTTCTCCGACATAGTCATTAATCATGGTAACGTAATTTGAAAAGTAGTGTTAAACTGTTTACGCATCTAAGTCCCACTAATTATGATATATAAAAGCACTGAATTACACGTTATCCTTGGTGCGCCTCCACTTGGAATTCTAACCTATGATGCGTGACATTAATCCAAAGGATTCTGTTGAACACGCGGGCAGATGGTTTTGATCTTTCTGGAAGTTTCAGGTATATGAAGGATCTAAGTTTCAAACGAAAATATGTAGAAAAAAAAACTGGTACTTTCCCACTACCCGATGCGCTCAGCTATCTAACATATGCCGGCAGACAGAGCGAAAATGCTGGCTGTCACTTTTTCATTACGAAGGTAAGCACTTGCAGTGGCCGCTTGGCAGTCCCAATGCAGTATAGACTTCAGGTTTCCAATTTATTTCGAAAATACAGGACAAAACCAAAAAGGTACGGGCATAAAGAAGCACACGTTTGCTTATGTTTTGAATTCTGTTACGGCGGCTCGCAATAATGAAATTCGTATATTTTATTTTGTCATGCGCCACAAAGCGTACTTATAAGAGAGAAATATATTAATCGTGGATCTAAAAGACAAATTTGGTAGGCTTTTTAAGGATTACGGAATTTTGCTTTTGATGTATTTGATTACGTACGCACACAACATTTCAATAACATCCAATAAGATAAACATTTACGCACCGATTAATAATTGAAGCACAAATATTAGGCGTACGAATTAGTTTTAAAGCTGTTAAAGACAACGCCATATGTAATTTGACAAGAAAAAACAATACCTTTGCGAATCAAAATAGGCGTCGTCATTATACTATCATCTTCCGCCATTGGTCGGGCAGCTGACGAATTTCAGCCATGAAGAATACTTCGTCGTGCGACACGATGAAGTCGTCAATCAATTTTTTCACTTCGTCCCATGTCCGAAACCGTACAGCAGACAAACCATGTTGCACTGATCGGAACAAATGATAGCCTGAAGGGGGATATGTCGGGACTATACACCGGGTGCTTCAAAACTTCCCACCCAATTGTCAATAGCGTTTGCTTGACCGATTTCGTGACATGTAGCCTAGCGTTGTCATACAATAATTTCACGGGACGCAATCCTTTGCTTGTGAATGGATGTTTTCGACAGATTTCCTGCTTCAATTGCAGCACGTGTTGCTTGTTGCTGTCAGCATTAATAGTTTGACACTGTTCCAATAGTTCATACTAGAGCATACTCTTCATATCTCACCAGATGCACAGCAGAACTTTCTTGCAGCAAATATTGCGTTTCGGTGTCAAAGTCGTTGCTTCACCGGTGTCTACCCAATGTTTTTTGCATTCGGAATTGTCGTACTACATCCACTTTTCATCACCCGTAACGATATTCTACAGGCAAAACTTTCAGTGTTTATTTAACATATTCAAACATTTCACGACACGCTCATCCTTGTTCCTCTGGCTCAGGTCACGTGACACGAATTTTCCCTAATTCTGAATATTTCCCATTGCAGTTAAACGATTGGAAATCGTTTACTGAGTTACCCCCAGTTGTTCAGCTAGTTTCGTTTGCGTTTGAGACGAATCGTAATCCAGCAATGCTTGCAGTTCCTCATGTTCAACCTTCTGCGGGGCGCCGCTACGTTCTCGATTGCAAATATCAAAATCACCTGCTTTAAACCGTTTGAACCAAAACTCCCCACGTGCTCTTAGATACAATATTTTCCCCCAGAACAGATCGTTGCACATGCTTTTGAAGCACGTTTTCCTTAATTAAATTCGTAACGCATGCAGTGTCGAATAAATGACGTATAGCTATCCATCTTTGACCTACCGATGCGCAAGAGCAATTGACTGTTGGCCGAACTTCGGCGTCACGCGGGGGAATGTCGGATATGTAAATTAGCGGTATACGTCACACAAAAAACGCTTTAAAACTTATTTATTCACCTAATACATTAAGTTGATCGCTTTTAAAATCAGTTTCGACAACACAGCTACCAGGAAAGCTTATTTTGTGAGGCTAGTGATCAAGAATCTAACTCATGTAATGAATCTCGTTTGAGATCAGTTTTCCTGTCTACAGCTATTAATTAGAATTTGATAATACATATTTCTTACGATTCAGGGCTTCTCCGTATAGCAAATCCTGAAGCGTAATTACTTCTTTCCTCTATTCTGAGCTTGTCAAAATCAAAGATGGTGTCACAGTACATTTTAAGTACTTGCCGCGTTTGCTATTGAAACACCAGTTATACACTTCGTTTGCAACATATCGGTAACCTATTTCTAGGAAACTATAAATTCTGACTACAAAATTTAAAATTGGACATAAATCTGTAGAAGATGTTGAACGGACCTGAATTAATAACTATTTTTACCATAAAAAGGTATGAATATATCATTACAGGAAAAATATTTTTTTTTTCTCCCTTAAGGTCAACGGAAAATCTGTCCTATACTCTAATGCTACCTCGCTCTACACACATTTTCTCAAATACTTGCGTTCTGGTCTTCAAACTTTTGACCGCAAATATATGAAGTCCTTAGCTAATATATGCCCCAGATGTGATTTCGGAAAATTCATTAATATATTTTTTTTTAAATCGATTTATTTCAATCTGGAAGTATTTCGATTTAGCACCGATTTAGATGAATATAAAAAAATACATAATTTTTTTCGGAATCACATCTGTGGAGTACATTAGCTAAAACCCCCTTTATTTGCGCTAAAACCTTTAAATCCCAGAATATTTTTATCTTTGAAAAAAGGTGTATGGAGTTAATTTACGTTACATGTATAGAGTAGATTTTGCTTTGAGGTTCCGTTAAAACAAAATGCAGTTTCAGGATTTAACGAACTTCTTAAAGATTAAGCTTTGGATTTGTATTTTATTAAACTGAAATGTATATGAACTGTTTAGTATCCGTTAATCATAGGTTCGAAGCTGAAAACTTATGTTTATGTTTAATACCGACAAAAATCCCTTACGATTTACAAACAAACACGGAAATTTCTCCTTGACAGTGTGTTCAGGGAAAAGCGGCTATTCATTTAAATTATTTCACCAAACATTGTATTCCTGTAAGCGGAATCGTTTGGAAATACTCTTGTCGTAAAGACACTCCTCAAACAACAAACTATTCATCTCTCGCGGGAAAACTGTTTTTAATTCTTTTCGTATTTCCGAACATTTCGGATCTGGCGATACCATTAGGAAGAACCTGTGTGACCAAGGACAGGGAGAACCGACGTGGCATCGTTATACAATATCTGCACGCACTAAGGGATGCTCTGAATGACGATATAAGCGTATCGTGCGACCTACAGCTTCCGATCTATTAAGATATTTGATCAATTAGATTCTAAGCACATTTTAGCGTCTTGCATTACTGTTGATAGCTGTAAAAGTATCCAATATTTTCTCTTCAAGTTTTGAAATGACGCAACTGCATTTTGTATGACATACGTTGAATTTGCCAATGTTCACATTGGATATTATACGGTAATGATACAACGGTGTGTCCGTCGAACCTGGAGCCAGTTTCAATTTGTTCCACTGGAATCCTTATAAAGATATTCTTCTTCTTCTTCTTGGGGTTAAAGTTAGATTCTAAAGAATACTGAACACTTTCTTTGTCAATGGAAACTTGTCAATACCTTTATCAATTACCCTTTTCACGGATTAGCGTGAAAACTCCACACAAGCGTGTGTGTGGAGTTTCAACAGTGTTAACAACATGAATAAATTTCAATAATATAGTTTTTATGGGTTCCTGTTTCTCTTCCAGGAGAGAAAAATATAAGAGAAAATGTAGGAAATACAGTATTTGCATTGTATATAAACTCCAAAATGCTTCGGAGGGAAAATTTCCTTGAACAGTTCCCTTTTTACTAGTCGAATATTATCATAATAGTTAGAATCGTTTGCATAGAAATTTTATGCAAATCTTAATAGAGATATTTCCACGGATCAGATTTCTGTGCTTCTGCGAAACATTGTCATACAAAACGGAGCCTTACGTGTATTTAGAGTATTACGAAAACACTACAGATTTGAAATTACAAAAGCATCTGTTTTTTTAAGGTTAAAGAATTAGTCATTTTAAAGTCCTTTTAGAGAAAAATGAATTTATGATAAGTTATAAATGTAATATTGCTTTAGGAATATTTTGAGTATGAAAGCAAGTAAGGATGCATTATACAGACAGATGCACGTTTTACACTTCACTTGAACGAATTGAACGTTTCCTGGTAGTATTTCAATACACTTGGGAGGATCGGCTGGTATGCATTGGTCTGGTGATTACCTTCACTTTTTCCGAAATCTGAATAATAAGAAAGCTAAGTTTTGCGCGATGTAAAATGAAAAGCAAGACCGAAATCACGGTTATATTAAAACTTAAAAATGCAACTCTACTTCATGAAACGGCAATGTTAGGTAGAACTATGGTGCTCTGGTTACACTTTTAAACATGCAGTGTGTACTACAGGTAAACTTTTTTTCCCAAGTGTTTCTTCTCAAACCCGAAAAGGGAATCGTTGTTTTAGATTATACAGTGCTTGCTAATTGCTTAGGTACAGAATTTGCTTATGAAATGAAAAATATGCAGTTTCTTTATTGCCATAAATCAATAATGAAGCTGCAGTTCATTAAAATTAATAAAACTGGGATACAATACAATAAACGAGAAAGGAACTTGATTTCATGAAAACAGTGTCATAATCCCGTTTGCTTACAAATTAAATTTCAGGTAACATAATACTCACATTACATATAGACAAATGGAAAGAAATCAGCTTAAATTTGACGAGTTTTTAAAACACTTTTTGATGTTCTACAATTATGACACGAACACATCATACACATTATATAATGGAGCGAAAATTTCACTTGGAATGCCAACCTTATGATTTTTGTAGATGCAGCTCAAATAATGTTGCTTGTCGAATGAATTTCACATCTTCAAATCCTTTGTCATTATATCATCAGTTTCAAAATACCAGGGTCATACTTTTTGCAAAATCTGGGAATACTATATGTAATAGTATAGCGTTGTGGTCGCCTTTTATGCTTCAAATGTTCGCATTATTTTGCACTGGAAATATAGCGTGTATATTTGGAAAATTATATAAAGAATTCCAGACACGTTTTTGTATTTCTTAATCTACAACTGCGGATTTTAATAATTTAATTCGTATGTAAATTAACGAAAACTTAGACTTACCCAATAAATCTTTTCCAAGTGTTTCTGTGATGAACATCCATATTATTATCTTCATAAAAAAGCCAAGCATCATCATGCGGAACATGATGACTTTTAAAACATACCCCGTTTTGTAATTTATTCACTCTCCAAAGTCCACGAGGAGCGGACTTTGTTAATTTCGCACACTACACCGAGTAGCTAGCTCCCAAAACCACACACAGCACTGAGATCACCGATGAACACACCAGAGAAAATTTTCACTTCTTCGGTGAGACGAGATGATATTTCCTGTATATGTGAGTATAATTTAGTTTAAACACCAGTGCAACTCGTATGGAATGAAAACGGGGTGTGAGGAAGAAGAAAAGGAAGGGGATCAAGTAGCGCGTTAATGTGCTTTTTTGTTTGAGGCTTTGAATCGTTTTTCTCGCAGGGTATACGTTGGAATCCGCGGCCGTGTTTCCGTGGCTCACTCCCGGAGCAGAATTCCACAGCGTTTTGTATCGATGACTCCTCTTGGAGGGGATTTCGATCTGCGGCTGACAGGTGGCGCTGCAGTCCGTGCTGGCTTCCTGCAGCAGAACAGTCAGTTTTTCCTGCCTTGCACGTGAGTCACGTGGTGAAAGATTTGTCCAGGACATCGGACGTCTTTGAAGGTCTGATCCAGGTTTGCAAGACCCGCTGGGAATACACAGGTGATCGAGCTTCGAAGATCACCTTTTAAAGCTTGTAAGAAGCTAAGCTTTCTTCATTGAGACTTTCTTTTGGCTGGGGAACTTGACGCAAACTTATTATGAGTACAGAGAGGTAGGGGGAAGTAGTTCTTTAAATGATCTTGAGTTTCTAAGGGAGACCATTAGCGGAATCTTGAGCTGTGTTCGGACATGTACCACCCGATTCTCGTGACCGTTACGATTAAAAATCTTCTATTACGCTTTCTCGTACCAAAAATGCGAAGTGATAAGATTTCTATATCTTTTAATATACCAATTAGTATCTTTAAGTATGACCAGAAAAAGAATCCATCGAAAGAAAACATAGCCAAAAATAAAATTCCTAGCCATGTTTCCCACAGCAGATATATAAAATAAGTACAGAAACAGAGGAAGTGGAATCCGGTAAAGTAAAATAAAATCATATATTAATATCTATTCTTCACGAAAAATATAAATTGGAAGATTTAGTGTCATTTTTTGTGAACATACATATTTTAACTTACGAAAATTTTTGATAGGTAACAAAAAAACAAATTTATTTTTCTTGAGATGCCAAAGCTTTATTTGATGATTATATTAGCGCTATATCTTTTGAATTAAAAGACGTGGCGCACATACGTTGAGTTTCTCACGGGACTTGCTGAAGTCTTGGAATTGAAAATCGAACTGATGTTTATGTATCAGCTGCCCCCGGTAGCGCAGTGTTCTAAGCAATGGCTTCTCATCATTCGTCCGTAGCGGGTCCAGGTTCGAATCCCGGTGAGGCATGGATGTTGTGCTTGTCTTACGGTTCTTGCTCTCTCCCTTCTCTGGAACCAGTGGCTCTAAATAAGAGACGGGGACTGCTTATAGCCTATTGAGTTACTCACGGTGGTCATGAAACCTCCAATAAAAAAAAAATGTATGTCTCAGAAATAACCCTATCCTCACATACCGCAATTAATGCGAGTACAAATCATACTTGTTAATGAACAGGACTTTAAGACTTACTGTGCTATTAGATATGCTTTGAAATATTTTAATGAACGATGTTGACAAAGGTATTCGGGCACTCTAACATATGGGAATGAACGTAAATTTGTAGAATTAAATTTGAATATTGCGGCGTGTATTTCGTAATGTATACAAAGGGGAGCACTAACATTTGTCCGATTGCATTGGAAGAGACTATGTCGCGCAAAATTTGAGCTTACGGTCTTCGAAAGAGCCATGCCATCTAAATAAAACATCGGTGCGATGCATTGCAAGTCTTCTGGGATCACCCAAATGTGCCGCCACTAATATTCATCATCGATGGAATTAAGATGCTGCCGCGACAATGGAGCTAAAATCTGAGCGCCCCACACGAACTGAGTGATAGTGCACATGAAGTATATTGCGCAATGTGCATAAGGCGCGCACGTTCTCCGCCAGAGACCTGGTTGGCGACGTTGCATAAGCCACTGGAACAACAATATGCACCAGAACTGCCAGTCGGAAACTGCATACCCACGGTTACCATGCTAGGTCATCTGCGTATAATTCTTACAACACTCCAAGCAATCCCAGCTGATGACCGCAGGGGTGACTCACTCGCAATACTTGGACCACAGAACAGTGGAAAAGGTCATGTGAAGTGACGAATCACGCTACTTGCGTTTTGGTTCAGGATAAATGTGTTTAGACATCACGTTTTGGGAGCTCTGTAAAGTAGACAGCACTGTACCTACCGTGTCATTTGGAGATGATCTGTGATTGTGTAGGGCCTACTACTACTTGCCTGCTGGGAAGAACCCTGTGCTTTTGTTGTGGTGCGTTCCAGCAAAACGACCGTCTCATTTAAAGACGTCATAAACAACACCACACTGTTCTACCCTGTGTCAGAATTTCGGCGTAGAAACCTATCGTGTTTTAGCAAAATCGGGCACTTTTCCACACTGCAAATTATGCTCAAATACGGTTTGATGAGCTGCACTTCTCCAAGTGTTGGCTTCATCTGCACAAACTTCCTATCCAAATCCAATTAAACATCTGTGGGACAAACTGAACTCCAAATGCTTTTTCGACCGGTAAGAGTTTTTCAACAGCAGCTCTGGCAGAAACTTTGCAAGAGGAATGGAGCAAAACACCTCTGTACAGACATACCGGCATCTCGTGGAAAACATGTCTCCAAAAGTCGCAGCAATAATATCGGCAAAAGGTGGGCCAACTGAGTTACTCCAAATTGAAAACTAAGAAGATGGCATATTTTTTGAAAAGCAACTTACTGTGATAACGAGATAGAAGACATTGCCCACGGATCACTTTAGAAATCACTACGGCAGCACAAACAGCTAAGTACTGTGCCTGCGATCAATTGGCACATAATCACCCGAAACGGTACCCCGATTATCCTTAAAACTATGAAATACCAATACAGTACAAGAAATACATGTTGTTTGAACGGTTAATTATTAAATGCACATAACTACTTTGATTTCATATTAGAGTAGTTATGCATTGTGCAGAAAGAAGGATATGACCTAATTTGTTATTGAAGTAGCGCATATTTCTCCAGTTTTGACCACTGGATACATTCGGAAACGAGCCATATAAAATAAGAGTTTTCGGATGCACAAAATCTTTTTTTTTTTACATTTGTATCACTTTCCTCCAAATTTTACCAAAAAGAATACAAACATTACATGAAGGGATATACACGGCCGAGTCACATTATTGCGACCACAAGATAATATCCAGAGTAACCGCCGTGTGCAGCGCGTGCAGCAGCTAGACGGGCTGGGATTGATTCAATAAGGTACTGGAAGGTGTTCACAAATATGTGGAACTATGCTGACTGGAGTGTATCTGACAGCTGCTAGAGGGTACCTTGGTGGAGGATCCATAGAGCATAAAGCACGATCGAGGTGGTCCCAAATATGCTCAATTGGGTTTAAGTCTGGAGAATTAGGGAGCCAGGGAAGTACTTTGAAGTCTTCATCGTGCTCTTCTTCTAGCTGTGTGACACGTCGCATTATCGTGCTGGAAGATCCCATTCGCCCCAGGGAAGACAATCGACATGTATGGGTGTACGTGGTCTGCAAGGATCGATTGATAAATAATTCGTTCCATAGTGCTTTCCACAGGTGTGAGTGGACCCAGACCATAACGACCATATACAGACAAAACACACTAGCTTGTGTTCTTCCAGCAATGGTTGAATAGTATTTGTTCTCCGATGTTTCACCTGATACACCAAAGTCCATCTGTTTGATGAAGCAGAAAACGTGACTCCTCGGAGAAGGCACTCCTTTGCCAATCAGCGGAAGCCAAACTCTGATACTGCCGTGCAAATGTAAGCTTTTCTGCCAATGCACCCTCGTTAACATAGGTGCTGTGACCATCCGTCTACATCTGAGTTCCATACGCAGCAGGATTCGCTGAATTGTGGTTTAAGACACACTTCAGGTAGCCCCCTGGTTCATTCGGCCAGTGAGTTGCTCCACTGTAGCGTGTCGATCGGCACTCACGCACCTTCGAAGCTGACGTTCACCTCTCCCATCAATGGCACGTGGTGCTCCGCAGTTTTCACGTCGTTTATTCGCAATGGCGCCATTACTCTAATCACGATACTCTTTAACTAGAGCAGGACGCGAACAGTTCACAAACTGCGATGTTTAACAAATACTGCCACCCTTGGCCCGAAAGCCGATAATCATCCCTTTTTGCAAATCTGGAAAAATCGCTCCTTTTATTCATGACAGCAACGAGTGATATGTTTTCAGAATGCTTACAGCACACCTTATATACCCTCCAAGTCTGCTCACGACACATGCCTTCTTTCATTGACTACGCGCTGTTGACGTCAAAAGTAGGTGGCCACAGTAATTTGACTTCATTGTGTATGATACCAAAGCAGCTGTTAGGCTATTAAAAGTAGGAACTAGCGAAATATTCACAAAACCCGTTTTTTCGTCTACTAACGCGCGGAAAATTTTCGCTATGAAGACGTTCAACGCGGTAGAAACAAAGTAATGCAAATTATTTCTACCTGCCTCGGTGGCGAAGTGGATAAAGCACTGGATTCTGGTCATTCGTCTGTGATGGATCCGGGTTCGAATCCCAGTGAGCCATGGATGTGTTTGTTTTGCAGCACTACATCTCTCTTTTCCCTGAAACCAGTGGCACTAAATTAAAGATGGTAAATTGCTTGTAGCACACCTAGTTGCTTATTGTTGTCTTTAAGCCCCCAAACAGAAAACATTTCTTTTCACCAAACTATGAAAATTTCCTTGATGTAATTCCTCGAACTACCATCGGATATTAAAGGTTCCAGTTATGTTTCACACAAAACATGAGATAGCAACTTCGCAATCAAACAAACGAAAGCCAAAATTAAAGCTGTGTTTCTCAAGATAAATCTTAAAATTTCAATGACGTTTTAAAGGAATATGGGAGAAATAATGGTGCATTATAAAATGAGAGAGTATCAATATGTGAAAAAGTGTAATTTACTTGTTTTGCAGTTTACGGAACACCTGAAGCAACTCATAGACCTATTAGGCAGTCTCATCTCTAATTTAAGGCAATTAAGTCCCAGGGAAGGGACAAAACCGGCGCCAACAGATATGCACAACACCTATGCCGCATCCAGGACTCGAATCAGGAGCTAGTTTCAAACAGCTTTAACCTCAGACCACTCGGCCGCTGGGGTCGCAGTTAAACCAATACGTTCATGAACCTAATATTATGACAGTCAATTTATTAGCGATTTTTACTGACTTTTACCACAATGAATACTTCCACCCGGCGTGGTGGAATTGAGTTTACTATACCATGGATGGTGTTTGAGTGCTCACCGGCTGGACAGAAAAGCGTTCCTCGGCGAATCGTAGAACTGTCATGGCCTGGAGCAAATGCCCTATCCCACTACATCCCACAAATCATTGATGGGATTTAAGAATGAGACAATGGGCTATCACGGAAAAATTGTGCATGATCCTCGAATCATTTCTTCACAATATGGGCTTTTGGACACGGGCGTTGTCTGAAATATTCTGGTGCCATCTGGAGATGCGATCACCATGTAGGAAAACATCTTGCCCTAAACAGAGCATACTAACGATCTCGGGGTAACTTAATTTCGACTAAACAAGGAGCCTAATGATGATCGTAAAAGCTGTCTAAAAAACTATTCGTGCCATTCAATAAAAACTACTCTAATGACTACCGTCTGTACAAGTTAAAATAAGAGTAACAACCTATAAAACCTTTAATGGATATAGGTAAAACCTTACATAAGAACTTCCGGATCGTAAAATACGATCCATCATCAGATATTACAAGTGCTGGCAATACACAATATATATACACTATCTACCAACAAGTAATTGGACACCTCTGCAATGAACGATATCTGCGGTCCTGATACACGTCACGGACGCCGCCGTTAAATATCGTGTGGGAAACAACAACGCAACCAGTCTCATGCAAGATGCCAGGCAGTTCACAGCTCTCTGATTTTGAGAAAGGTGTAATCGTCGGGTATCACAGAAATGACCGGTCCATACGTGACATATCCAGCGAGTTGTAGTACCCAAAATCGACAATGGTCTACGTGATTGGCAAGTGGAAGATGAGAGGTGACCTGCGGAATGTGCCACGACCCGGCAGACCCACAAAACTGGGAGTTAGAGACCGACGTGTGCTAGCCAGAGAAATTCGGAAGAACCGAAACCAAATCGATGGGCCACATACGCGAGGAGATTCAACAGGCATCAGGGAGTGTTCTTTCGATGAATACCATCCGTAAGGAAGCCCATCTGCTCGGTTATCATGGACGTGCTGCCACCCACAAGCCTTTGATCACCAAGTCCAATAGCGCTGCTCGGCTAACGTGGTGCAAAGAACTTCGACAGTGGACCGTCAAACAGTGGAAACAGGTTCTCTGGAGCGACGAATCAAGGTTCACTCTCTAGCGTTCAGATGGCAGGGTCTGGGTTTAGCGTCTGCATGGAGAACGCCTGCTGCCGCAATGTATTGTGCCAACTGTGAAGTTCGGCGGCGGTGGAATTAGGCTATGGTGGTGTTTTCCTGGTATGGCACGGGACCCTTGGTCGCAATTCCTGGTAGACTCAACGCCGAGACCTACTGCACCATTTTGGATGACCATGCGCTTTCTACGTTGTGGCAGTTTCATGGGGTGGACCCATGTTACTTTCAGGATGACAATGCCACCTGCCATCTTGGAGGTCCACCATGGGTTGGTATGGTGACAATGGGGTTAATCGAATGGACTGGCCTGCGCAGAGCCCGGACCTTAACCCTATCGAGCAACTCTGGGACGAGTTGGAGCGTCGACTTAAGGGGTGGCCAACTGTCCGAAATCGGTGAAGGAACTGACCTATCTTCTCCAAGTCGAGTGTAAGAAAATACCACTAGCCGTCGTACAACGCCTGGTTGAGAGTATGCCCCGGAGGGTCGCAGCTGTGATCGCCGCTCGTGGAGGTTCCACTAACTATTGAAGGCGAATAAACGTCGTTTTCCTTAGCTATGACAGGTGTCCAATTACTTGTGGTAGATAGTGTATATACGTAATGGGAACAGCCCTCAACATAATTAGAATGATCGCTGGGAGGAGTCAACATATTCCAACATTTGATCGGATATTGTAGTTGTTGTAGTCATAGAGTTGTTTGTATAGGAATTCCTCCGGGACCAATGGTGGGTATAATCAGGAAGTGCTGATATCCAAGGAAGCGGTATGAGTTCCGGTGTGTTATCGTTGCACACCCTATCCCCGAAAGAATGAATGAAAATGCTTTCTGTAAACCTGAGGTGTGATCTGGACATCGGAACGTTCAGTACAGAAACATGATTCCAAACTGGAACGTGGGATCCCTGGCTGATTAAACGTGACATCGTGGTCGAATTTGCTTTCATTCTTATGTCAAACTTATGTTCAGCCAACCTAGTCCTTAGAGTCCAATGTATACCTTTTCTGTTTCCGTGGGCAGCACAGGCTCCAACGGTATCAGGTATACTCCATGCTTATGTGTTAAGCCCACTGCATCACGATCGCTCTTGATGGAAGAGAGTAAAGTTAATAGTTATTTCCCCAAAATTAATATGATGTCTTTCCGCAGTTTTCCTCGAATTATTTCCTTCAATGCATCCTTTAATTGGCACAGCAGGTTGGAATAGGATTCAGCATTTATTGTTTGGCACATCGGGAGAGAGATAGTCAATAAAACGCCTTCCGAATCCCCCCAAAAAAACCGTTGCCATGACCTTACCTGCGAACCTTTGAGTCTTGGATTTCTTTGGCTGTGGAGAACCCGAGTGTCGTCAATGCAGGGATTGTTGTTCCGTCTTTGGATCTTAGTGATGTAACCACGTATCACCAACAGTGACAAGTCGCTGCAAAACATTATCATCAGATCACTCAAAACGCTACAAAACAGATTTGGAATTATCCACTCGCTTTCGTTTTTCATCGGCGTTCAAAAATTTGGGTACCCACTTCGCTGACATCTTCTGCATATCCAACTCCACATGAATTATGAACCCAACACTTCCTTGGATATCTCCAGTGTTCCAGCTATTGTTTTAGCCGAGATTCACCGATCTGACTAAATCTAGTCATGAACATGATCAACAATATCGGGTGTTGTCACTCTTGAAGGTCTCCCAGATCTTGTTATACTGTATCTTCGGTCTCAAAATCCTCTTGCTGAAAGTTGGCGTACCATTTCTTCACAATGGAATATGAAGAACACTTCACTTTTGTTTGTGTCATACACTCATAGATTTCCTTCGCAGTTTTCTTCAGCAGGAACAGAAATTTCATGACAGGCTGGAGTTCCACATTCAGAAATTCAACACTTTATATTGAAATGATTCAGTTCAGGACGTCAAACGTCTGCAAAAAAAAAAGCTATTAGTCTTAAAATTGGCACTTTACAATACAAAAGAACACTCTTTCGAGCTGCAGTGGCAATATAATGCTACAATTACAGGAAGTGTGGTTGCCGATAACTTTTCAGCATCATCTCGTAGAAAGACTACCTCAGCTGCCAATTGTCGTGCACTTGTATCGCAAGTCGCAGTTCCAGCTTCGGTCAGGGTGTCATTGTTGGCAGTCGGTGGAAGTCTTCAAAGCTGCCTGTCCCGAGCATTGAAGTGCTGTTTGTCCACTGTTCATTTGGCTTCAACTGCACAAAAATCAGTGTTAGCTGTTTTCGTGTTCTTTCAAGCCGGACAGCACATTTTTTGACATCAGTATTCTGTTCTTCTGATAACACAATCTGGCTCCGTGCTAAATGCCCGTCTCCAAACTCATGCGCGATTCGCACAAGAACACAAGTGTAACACTAAGTGTTGCACAAAGCTGGACGAACTTTTCACTCACCCTGACATTTGGTTTGTATAAACATAATTCCTCCTTTGACATTAAACATGAATAAATCAATGGAAACACTTTATTTGATCCACACGCGCGCGCGCACACACGCGCACACACACGCACACACACACACACACACACACACACATATTGGTGTATAGAAAAACGTTCCTATAACTTCGCTTCCAATTTAAAATTTAAAGACAAGCTACTCTTTATGGAACGTCTGAGAGTGAGTACTGATTTATTGTTTCAAAAATGGCTTCGCATTTCAGCATATATTTGACTTTTAATTCCAAAAACATGAGTGCCTAACTGCTACGTTTGCCATTACGGTATTTTTGGCATTTTCGATTTGTTAACAGCAAGCACGAAATACAGATGATTTAGACCCAGTTACTTGATAGTAAAACAGTATTCAGGTTATTTAAACTGCTGATCTTTTCAATTTCCACGGTTTTTGTTAGCAGCAGAAGGCATTTCGTATCAAACACACACACACACACGTTATTTCAATTCTAAAAGAACATTGATGGCCGTTGTGCGTCCCGAAATCTGCTTGTCCAGAACATTCAAACGCCGGAGCTATTGTCGTGCAATGCTGTTACCACTGTTTCCTCTCCTTTAATTGCAAAAATATCTCTGGTAGCTCCTTCGGGGTGTAGCCCTTTTTCTGGCGTGGCGAAAGAGCACCAGGACAGCACGTTTATCAGAAGGTAAGTTGGGCTAGTGTCAGCTTTCCAAATTGCAATTACTTAAAACTCTTCATTGAGAAAGGAGTTTAACAATGTCAAAAGTTTAATGGATACGATGAACAAATCATTTAATGGGAAACAATTCCATTTGTTCCTTTCAGGTGCCTCATGTTTATTTGTAAATGTCTTTAGGTCGTGTGTAAATTTATCAAAGGAAGGTGTAGACTCAAAAATAGCGAAAATTTTAAGCATTTTAATCAAATAATCTCCGTAAGAAATGAACTGAGGTTTAGAGTTCTGCATGTGACTTAATTTGGAAAGTCCGACTCGGCCCAGCCCGAACGTAAGTGCCCAGTCAGGCTCAGTTTATCTCGGTTATGGGAAGTCCTGAACCTTTTTTACTTTCACCAAGCGTTCTAGCCATTTACTCGAAATAACGCAATTTTTCCTTTAGAGCAAGGGTCTTCAACCCGTAACACGCGAATCACTTTTCAATGGACATACAAATGTTTTCAACAAAGGAACCCCAAAGTCAAAGAAAATACGTTTTATAAGTGGATATATACGGTCGAGTCACATTGTGACCACCAGCTCATATCCAGAATAACCGCCGTGTGCAGCGTGGACAGCAGCTAGACGGTCTGGGAGTGACTGAATAAGGTGCTGGAAGGTGCTCGCAGGTATGTGGAGCCATTCTGAATGTACTGCATCTAAAAGATGCTGGAGGGTGCGTGGTGGAGGATCCATAGAACAAACACCACGATTGAGGTGGTCCCACATATTCTCAATTGGGTTTAAGTCTGGGGAATTTGGGGGCCAGGGAAGTACTTTAAAGTTACCATCGTGCTCTTCGAACCACACTCGGACATTTTTAGCTGTGTGACACATCGCATTTTTGTGCTGGAAGATCCCATACGCCCCAGGGAAAACAACTTGAATGTATGGGTGCACGTGGTTTCCAAGGATGGGTTCACAACGAATTCGGTTCATAGTGCCTTCCACAGGTATGAGTGCACACAGAGAATGCCATGAAAACATTCCACAGACCATAACGCTGACCCACCAGCTTATGTTATTCCAGCAATGGTTAAAGAACGTTTGTTCTGCAATGTTTCTCGCCTTATACGCCAACCGTCCATTCGTTCGATGAAGCAGAAAACCTGACTCATCGGAGAAGGCAATCCTTTGCCAATCAGCGGCATTCCAATTCCGATACTGCAGTGCAAATGCAATCATTTTCTGCCGATGTACTTTCGTTAGCATACGCTCAGTGATCATCCGTCTTCATTAGAGCCCCATGCGCAGCACAGTTCGCAGAACTGTCGTTTTAGACACTTACGGTAGCCCTCTGGTTCATTCGGCCTGTGAGGTGCTCCACTGTAGCGTGCTGATCGGCCCTTACGCAGCTTCGAAGCCGACGTTTACCTGTCACATCAAAGGCACGTGGTGCTTCGCAGTTTCCACGTCGTTTATTCGCAATGGTTAAATTTCTCCAATCACGATACACTTTAACCACTGCAGCTCCACGCAAACAGTTCACAAGCTGCGCTGTTTCAGAAATACTGCCACCCTTGGCCCGAAAGCTGATAATCATCCCTTTTTGAAAATCTGATAAATCGCTCCTTTTATCCATTACAGCAACGAGTGATATGTTTTTAGATTGCCTACAGCACACCTTATATACCTTCCAAGCCAGCTCGCGACACGTGCCTTCTTTCAAAGCTAGGAGGTGGTCAAAATAATGTGACTCAACTGTGTATATATACAAAACATTAAAACCACCTCTGCGTTATGCAAGTAAGCACGCGTTCAGGCAGTCAGTAAATTAGCGAATGAGGTGGTATGTAATATCTGGGTCGGAGCTCTGTCATTCCATATTTCGTTTCGTCTCAACATGGAAAAATCAAAGGATTCATCAGATTTCGACAAAGGCCAGATAGTTATAGCAAGACAGCTTGGTAAGGGAATCTCCGAAATAGCGACGCTAGTAGGCTGATCATGCTACGCAGTGGTTAGTACCTATCAAAAAGTCAAAAAGGGTCCAAAACAGGGGACATGTCGATCCATCAACAAGGCGTAAGCAGGTCACGCCTCATTGATACAAGAGGTCAGCACAGGCTATCTCGTCCTTTCCGCAGTCACAGGAGGGCTACTGTGGCTGACATTACCCATAATTTCAATTGAGGTGAAAGGCACAATATGTCCAAACACAAAGTTCATCGTACGCTCTTGAATATAGTTCTCGGCAGCCGCAGACCCCTTCGTGTCCCGATGGTCATAGCCGTTCACCTCCTCAACGTGTGCACTGGGCACGTAATCGTCGACATTTGATCATATAATACTGGAATAGGGTCACATGGTCAGACGAATCCATTTTTCTGTTACACCTTGTCTACGGACCAAGGCGGTTGGAGGGAGTGTGATGGTCTGTGCAGTAATTTCGTGGTGAACACCGGCACATTATTTTTTTAGAGAAAATTCTGATGCTTGAACATTGTTTCTGACCAAGTACACTCCTTTATTTATTGTCGGAGATAGATTCTTTCAAAAAGACAATACTCTATGCCACACTATGAAGAAGGTTCAGGAATGGTTACAAGAACATAAAGATGAATTCCATTTATTGCCACGGCATCCCAATTCTCCGGGTATGAATACTATTGCGCATTTGTGGTTTTAGGTGTAGAAACGGGTACGAGCAGCATGACCCCAACCACGTAATTTACGGGGTCTACTGGATCTTCTGTTGCAGTCATAGTACCTAATATCGGGAGACACCTACCAACATCTCATTTAATCTATGTCTCATCGGCCGAGAGAAGAGCTACATCATATTGGGTAGGTGGTTTTGATGTTTTGGCTAATCGGTTTGTGCACACACACACAGACAAATGGGTAAAAACAGTACTGAAATATATGGGAATATCAGGTACCTATTTTAGAATTAATTGTAACAAAGACATGTTAACTGCACCTTTTTTCTGAAAGTTAAATTTCAGGATATAAAACCTCTGTGTACATTTAAATACAAACAAGGTAGTCTTCCATTCCCAAATATTTAAACAACTACTTCGAACCCCATCTCTGCTGTTGCAACGAAAAACTACAATAGTTTGTTTCGGTGTCGAGAAGTTGATAACGCTGCTAATGTAAACATTTCTCGGAAAACCATAAAAAGCCACGTGTTTTACATAGTCGCTAATGCCAACGGCGTGAAAATGGAACTTGACATCAACCCTAAAAGAAACAAACCGTCCAGTTTCAGATTGTCATCTCTTATTACCCGACTTGTAAGTTTAAGCTGTAACCAATCAATGCATCATGTTACAGATTCGTTTCAGTCAGTAAACTTCGCCGTCTGGTCATTTATCAAGTGGTTTTGTGATACGAAAAGATATTTTTTAATGCAGAGACAAAATGTCAAACCTTCCAAATAGAGGCCCAGTTCGGCAAGAGCTCGGAATTTTTAATTAACTCTTTAGAAAAATCTGTCTTGAGGGTCGGGTCGGGTCGGGTCGGGTCGGGTTGGATCCTCTCGGGCTCGGGTGTTTTGCGCTGGGCCGGGTCAGGCCGTGAAGACCTCTACTCAGGTTGTTTATATCTTAAATTTCGTAAATACGTCACTGGTATGTCAAACTGAGTCCGATGAACCAACACTGAGAGGCTGATAACTACGATGAAATAAATCTCTCAGATCAGAAAGACAACTTTAACCCTTTAAGCGGCCGATGAATCTGAACTTAATGTTACCCAGAACTCTCCACGCTTACCAAACAGAAATATCCACATACAGTTCGGGTTTTACGAAAGCTGCCGCACAGCAATTTCTTTTCTCCTTCTCACCTGACTAACACTGATCATGAACCTGTAACCGTTGGTAGGTATCCTACTAGTTTACTGTGATATTCATCCCACTACAACTTGGTGATAATCTTAAGTGATTACTATCCCATAGTCCTTTCTTGGTGAGAGACGTTTAAAGTTCTTTATTCTCTACTCCATAACCCAAGACATGACAGGGGCATCATACCAATGGGTAGTAACAAGTGATTTAAACATCTTCTCTTTCCTTTCTTAGGGTTTCAGTCATTATCACAGCTATTTTAATGAGTAATCAGTCAGAAATATTTAGTATCAATCACCTCTCTAAATGACCAATTTGAATGACATAGCTAAAGGGGGTAGGCAATCTTTCTCATGAGCAAGCTGACTCATTCCAACCACTTTCGGTTCACTTCTAAGACAATGAATATATCCATGCTAGCTGATTTTAGCCCATTTTCCTAACCCCGAGTTAATTCATTCCTTCCGGTTAAAGGGTTATTAAGAAACTAACATATACGGTCTCATCGGAATAATATGGCCACATCCCGGAATCAGAGTACCTGCACTGGCATGTCAGTGTGAACATGAAGGTCGACCACACCATGATATAAGCGGTCAGCCAAGACAGATGACCCATAGTTCTCGTTACGTGAGCACAAAGGTCAGAGGTAATTCCCTGACGGACGTTCAGAAAAAGTATGATCATCGCCTGCCGTGCGACGGGTGAAAGCACCTCAGAAAAAGCAGACTGCGTGGGCTGGTTACGACGTGGGGTAGTAAGGGTGTACGAAGAATATACCGCTTGTGCACAGAGTACCTTCCGACGTCATAATTGTAAAACCCGATAGGCCATAGACTCCAAAGGAGAAATCGATGCTCAACGCAACAGCAATTGACCACGCCACTGAACGTTGGGACACCCAGGTATGTGCCCCCGATAACAGTAGAGCGAATCCTGTTAGGCATGGGTCTCTGGAGTCCACGTTACGAAAGGAAGCCCTTGCTAAGCCAGGTCCATCGGCAACGACGCCTGCAGTTCACATTGGACTACTCTCAAAGGACAGTGGAAGGGGAGAGAAAGTTTTTCTTCTCAGACGAATCGAGGTTTCTGCTCCACAGAAGTGATTGCCGGTGGCGGATCGGACGTCAGACACACAACAACCAACACCCGGATACGCTTGGACAGGCTGCCGGTGGTAGTGTGCTTCACTGGGGGATGTTTTCCTGGTATGACCTGAGATCGCTGGTACCACTGGATGGGCCCTTGAACTCAAATGGCTACCTGTCCATTATCGTTGACCACATGCATCCCTTCATGTTGGACGTTTACCTGGTGGACATGGTGTCTACTAACAGGACAATGCGCCCTGCCTCGTCGTATTAAAACGTCGCAAAATCAAATGTCTGTAGCCTATTGCTTTAAATTTTTTTTTTAAAGTACTCTTAAGAAAAGTGTTTCTGTATCAAGTGCTATCAAACGATGATGAGTCCTCCGGAGATTCGAATACTCCAGGCAATCGTGAAAAATGTACACCAATATATCGCAGTCCCTTTAAAATTTAATAATGTAGATCTCAGGTTCGTGCTTCTTGTCATGCACGTTATTTTCACCCCGAGATGCATTAGATTCTACTGTCATCATCATCAACAATTATCAATCCACTGCTGGATGAAAGTATCTCCAAGTTTCTTCCACAGTTGTCTGTCTTGAGCTTGTCTCCTCCATGTCACTCCAGCAAACTTTCGAATTTCATCCATTTCCCATGGGACCGTCTTCCGGATCTTTTCCTGTCCCTCGGAATCCAGTCTAAAAGTTCGCTTGTCCATCGGTGATCCGTTTTTCTGGCAACATGTCCAGCCCAATATAATTTCAGTGATTTCATACTAGTCATGATGTCGTCCACTTCTGTCATTTCCCTTATCCACAAGTTCCTCTTCTTATCTTTCCTGGTTACACCAAGTATGCATCTCTCCATGCTGCTTTGATTTGGGCTGCAGTGTTTGCGGGTATTTTTTAGTTAAGGTCCATGTCTTTGCTCCATACGTAAGCCCTGACAGGATGCATTGATTAAACACTTTTCTTTTAAGACATAATGGCATACTACTTTTAAAACCTATACTGTTTCCTCCGAAAGCTCCCCATCCAAGTTTTATCCGCCGATAAATTTATTCATCAATGTAAGCCTCACTTAATGTATGCTTCCCAAGATAAATGTAGGTATCGGTTGTCAAGCTTTTCTCCGTCAATCCATAAATCTTCGTTTCTTGCAAAAGCATTGTACATCACTTTTGTCTTCTGAAAGTTCATTTTTAATCCCACTTCTTTACTCTTGTCAGCAAATTCTTGGATCATACTCTGCAGCTCTGAAGGGGTAGTTACAAAGATTACTACGTCATCAGTAAAACGAAGGTGAGTTCAGTAATCTCCATTAATAATTATCCCATTGTTTTCCCAGTTCAATGATTGAAAGACATTTTGCAGTGTGGCATTAAAGAGCTTATGAGATATGGTGTCACCTTGCCTCACTCCCTTTCTAATTCTTGTTTGTACTGTACCCTCAAATATCTGAACCTTTGCACTTGCATTTTCAATGATGTAATTAATAATGCTAATGTATGCATCTTCAATACCGCAGGATTTCAAAGCCATTGTTACTGCTGATGGTTTCACAGAATCGAAGGCCATTTCATAATCAATAAAAGCCATGCATAACGGGAGTTCATATTATCTCGTTCTTTCAATTAGTTTTCTCAATACATGAATATGATCTACAATGCTGTAGCCACCCCTGAATCCAGCTTGTTCTCTTGGTTGAGCCATGTCTAGTGTTGCCTTAAAGCGATGTGAAAGAACCTTAGTGAAGATTTTATAAACAACTGAAAGGAGGCTGATGGGTCTGTACTGTCATATATTTATATCTATTAAATTCCTAAAAATATTATCTAGTTAGTCTTCTGTAAGAAATGACATCGTAAAAAAATGTCCAGTCAGTCTTCTGAAAGAAACGATATCGTAAATATTGTCCAGTCAGTCTTCCGAAAGAAAAAATACCATAAAAATTGTCCAGTCAGTCTTTTGAAAGAAAAGATACCGTACAAATTGTCCAGTCAGTCTTTTGGAAGAAAAGCTATGGTAAAGAAAAAAGGCAAAGATTTATCTCACCTGATGCAGAATATTTCGCATCAGAAAATACAACACAACCTAATCCGTGCAAAATATTACGTTATTTACTAGTATTTGATCAATGCTGTAAGACCTATATGAAATATTAAAAAAAAAATCAAGTTTTGGAGGAAATCAGATTCGGATATAACTTGAATGACACTTCCTGTTAACACGATTTTTAATTGAAAGGATTATACACAAAAGAGATAGACGATATTTTTGAATAACATGGATTATTAATCCTTTAACCACTAGGGCCCTGAAATCTTGTATCGCTCGAAATATAACGTCCGAAAATACCTGCTGCTCCATTCAGAATTTCTATCCTTCCTGTGATACGTTAACAGAAGGTCAACACACGGAAATTTGGATCCGTAAATTCCATGTGCATTGGCCTTCAGACGTTCGCCCGATGATTACTGCGTCTTTCCACGGAGAACGATGTCACGAGGGAAAATAATATCGCCCCGGCATATACCAACGACTGCTTTACTTATTTGTTTCGCGACGAAAGTTGTAACCTCTGCTAATACCGTAGAGACCATGTGAACTCAAAGAACTGATGGAGGTAGGAAAAGCTACTTTCCCTGGACGGGTGTTTTCAGGCGGTCGCGGTAGTTTGAATGCAATGGCATTTCGGGCGTTATGGTGGTTTGAGGGTTAAAGATATTCTTTAATTTGTAATGTGGCATTAAAGAGCTAGCGATGCACGGGTGAAAACGCTGACTGGAATTTTTATAACACGAATCGAAAAATACATATACTGTACATTCCTATAATAAACGGTTGAATTATTAATGGGCAGTCTGTAAGACAAATGGTTAGTGGGTCAAAGCTATGTTCAACCACTTGAGCTCCATCAAGCTGAACAGAATCATCTCGAATAACTTGACCAACCTATTCTTTTTCAATTGACCCTCCCTGGAGATTATTTGCTTGTGAGGGAGCATTTGCACCATGTCTTCTGAAGTTTCTTACTGCCCGTAAATTGGGTCTGAAGAAGAAGCTACATTACGTCCAGCTTGTAGTTGTTCAAGAGTTTCTTGCTGTCGGCGTTTAGCATGCGCAAGACCATCAGTAATATGTCTGGCTTGAGTTTCTTCAAAAGGTTCATTTTGTCTGCCATTAGCTCTACTTTTTTTTTGTTTGGAGGTTTAACGACCACCGCGAGCAACTCAATGGGCTATAAGCAGTCGCCCGTCCCTAATTTAGGATCACTGGTTCCAGGGAAGGGAGAGAGCCAGTGCCGTAAGACAAACACAACATCCATGCCTGACCGGGATTCGAACCCAGACCCCTTACGGACGAATGATCAGAGGCCAGCGCCTTAGACCACTGCGCCACCGGGGCGGCACCCTTTAGCTCTAATTTCGTTCAAGTTATGCAAAGTATTAGAAGATTGGTTTGTACGCCATGTCGTTCTTTATTTAAGCGCCGTTTTCTTTCAGCTATATCTTCTTCCATCTTGTACTACAAAGTATGAGAAGATTGGTTTGCACGCCATCGCCGCTGTCTATTTAAGCGATGTTTTTCTTCAGCTTGATCTTCCGTCTTGTACTACAAAGTATTAGAAGATTAGTTTGTACGCCATCGCCGTTCTCTATTTAAGCGCCGTTTTCTTTCAGCTTGATCTTCTTCCATCTTGTATTACAAAGTATTAAAAGATTAGTTTGTACGCCATCGCCGTGTCGTTCTTTATTGAAGCGCCGTTTTACTTCAGCTTGATCTTCTTCCATCTTGTACAACAAAGAAAAAATTCCGCGGAGCCAATGATGTTTTTAAATTTCCATCACAGTGAATCAAAACTACGTCTGCTGATACTTTCTTACAATTTTACTTGTTCCTTTTTATGAAATAAAATAACACAGATTCCTTTCTATGACATTACTTTGTAATATTATGTTTTTTATGAAATTACTCTGAAATGCGAAGGAAATGAAATAAAACAAGACATAACACTTACGTAACAGAACAAACGTCGCAGAAAGTTGTTCGAGCACGTGTGTGTTGTCACAGACGAAGTCGCTTGTCTTTCTAGTTTTATTTTATTTTCCGGTATTTCTCCTTGATTTTACGTATCGTGTGATAGCGATGAGCATAGCTCACATTTCGGCCATCGAATAAATGCAAATAGCGTTGCAAGTACTGAATGACCTCAGAGCATTAGGGACAGACGTAGCCTATTATACAGGTTTTATAAATGGGTCTTATAGCAAAATCTGAATAATTTTCATTATGAACTTCATTTTATGTTCTGCTTCTATTGAAACTTCTGGAATTCCACATATTTTGAATTCTGTAAGATACTTACGCATTTTACTACCTTTCTTTCTGAGGTATTATTGGCACGCGCATCCCACTTTCGGGTACCATTTATTCTCGTTTTACTATTTTTACCCTACCCATGTTCATACCACGTAGGATAATATCCTTTGACCTTTGTATGCATAACTGTTTAATAAATATTTTATCCTATTTTTAGTGAATATTTGATATGTGTATGGATTTTGTATACAGAAAGCGGTTTATTTTGTATGCGTGTGAAAGACAGGTATACGCATGATGCTAAGTGTAAATAAACAAATACAGGAAAAAAATTGGTCTTCAATGTCTTCTTTTGTAAGCGAAATCGCAACAAATCGAATATACGTCACCAGTAAAGTGCGATTTGTCAATAAGTACTGACCTGCTTTGTGCTGCGACAAACAAGATTTGAAATTCTCAGCAATGTGCCAGAAACTGAAATGACAGGACCAATCGCAACTCGGAGGGATGCTTTCTGGGAAAATCGTACATTAGACCCCATTTCACTGGCGGTAGACCCCAATCAACTCTCACTTTGGGCATAGAAGAAGAGCCTTAAGATAAGGTGGAAAAAAGAAAGGATTCGTAAGGTAAAAAAAAAATACCCCGAGAAAATTCAAGAAAAGAAAGATGAAGAGAGCGCAGATCGCGGTTCAGTGCACTTACGAAATAATGGACTTTCCGCTTGTCGGGTGATTATAGTGTTTAAAAAAGGATTCAACTAGAAGAACAAGTTCCCATTTCCGAAGAAACAGCCTTTTAGAATTACACGTCAGCCTTTCTATTCTCTTTCGAATATCTTTTAATAAAATGTTGCAATCTCACAATTCTATTAGGGAATTTAAAGGAAATTTTTCCTTAGAGCATTATGATGCTTAAAGTAAAAAAAAAACCTACATCACCATATATCATTTGTAAAACATTTGATTTCCCATGACCACTAGAATTTAAGCTTTACCTACTCAAATATACTTTAAATTGGCCTAATGGGAGTTATGAAAAACAATTTAATGTATTATTGTACATTTTTGTACAGTAGATTGCGCTCCCAAGTATGTGTGCCTATGAACCCAGAACTAATAAAAACATTTCCCAAATATCAGATTCAGCTTATCTATCTTGTTCTACTTTATTATCACTTCTAGATATCTTTTGGGCTTTAAGCATCGAACTTATATCTGGGAGCAATATAAAAATCCTTATTTCTTGGTTACAATATATTTATCCTGCAACGTTTGTGGAATATCGCAGTATGGGAGAAATTTGATTTGAACTTCAGCACAGCAAAATAATAATATAGTAATTCATAACGAAAGGAGCTGTGTTGACTGTTTTTGAATTGTGCAGTGAACACTAAAATATTTCAATGATATGTTTTGTAAAATTGCCGATTCACGACCTAAATGGTGTTACAATGTCTTTAATTACTCACAGTTGAAAGATGGATGTGCCGCTCTCGTGGCGCAATGGTCTAAGCAATGGCTTATGATCATTCGTCATTGAAGGGTCGGGTTCGAATCCCTGTGAGGCATGAATGTTGTGTTTGTTTTACGGCACTGACAGCCTCCCTTCCCTGGAACCAGTGGCCCTAAATTATGGAAGTGCGACTGCTTATAGCCCGTGGAGTTGCTCACGATGGCCGCTAAACCGTCAATAATGTACCCGAAAAGGTAAGATCCTAAAAACAGTTTGTAACGTGCTTTACGTTTATTTACTCACTCCAAGTCTAATGTGGGTTCTACGCATTTTCAGATTACTCAAATGGGTCGCAGGTGGCCCAATTAATAGAGCTCCCTACCTGGTCCGCCGAAAGGTAGTTCCGGTTCCTCTGTCTTCGCAAGTACCTTCCGGGGCTCAGAAGTGAGGTTCAGATGTTGGCTCTCAAGTAGAGAGTTCTAAACATCTCACAGAGCTATGTCTCCGGCAGTTTTGCCCGCTTTATACCATATAAGTAGGAACAACAAATCATCTGCTAAAAATTATAGAAATTATCATACATATTCACAAGAAGAAACCTACAGAGTGATTCACTCGGGACTTTACCCCCAAAAAGCGCTATTATTTTGAAAGAGGAGAACATTTCAAGCTGAAATTTGAAGACGAAGTGCGTTACCTTTTCACAATCGCATCGATATCGGAGAAGATGTTGAAATGTCTACCATTGTCATCCAAACAGAGATCAACTCGTCGCTGCATATTGTCAAATGTACGCCCCAGCATGTTAGTTCAATATTGCTTCAATTAGTTCACATTGCTTCGCTGCATATTGTCAAATGATACCTTTCAGATGACCCCATAAGAAGTAAACGAGTGGAGTTAAAACTGGAGACCTCGGCTGCCACAGACCTTCGGAGATAACCCAATCGCCGAAGAAACTTCGAATCTCAGTCATGCTGGCTTTCGAAGTGTGACAATTCGCACTACTCTCTTGGAAGAAGCCATTCTGCATTTAAATATAATCCAACTGGTTCACGTACTACGTGAAGATATTGATTACACTTCTGTGTTGGCAGTCTGTTCAAAGAAAATGGGACCGATTATCAGATTCTGTGAAATGGCGAACCATAAACCAATATTTATGGGGCGCATTCTTTCCTCGTGAATGGCATGTGGATTCTCACTCGCTCATACCCATGTATTCTGTGTGTTCATATAGCCTGAAAATTGGAACCAGGCTTCGTCCGTCAACCACGCATTGTCTAATATGCCTGGATTTTGACTGACAAATTCCTTAAACCACCGGCACTAATGCATTCGCTTCGACATGTCAATTGGCAACAGCTCATGACCCACTGTAACAGGATAAAACTTCCGAATTTTTCAGGTATTACATGTCATCAGTACTTCCGAATTTTTCAGGTATTACATGTCATCACTACTTCCGAATATTTTAGTTATTGCTTATGAATAATACTTTGGATTTGTTGAATTGTATATGACAAGAACGTTCGAATATTTCTTTCGTCTTTTTATATAAACTTTGGTCAAAACACTACGAACTTCAATAAGACAGGAACAGATAATAAATGCATGTAAATATAACAGTCAGGGGGTGATGACTTTTTGCTTCTTAATAAAGCAAAAGGTCATCACCACATGACTTATATTTACGTACATTTATTATCACACAGATTATTAGGCTGTAGTAACGCAAAATGGTTGCTACTGAGAAACCAAAATATTCTTCAAATGGAGAAATTTGACACAACTCTAATTAAAAATATCTGGTAGTTTGTATTTCTTTTTGGAGCTAACCTCTGAACCTCAGAGAACAGCCTAGTGATATGTATGTATATAACGCAAGTAAACAGGAAAACATCCAAGGATCTTTAGGAATTCGAAAAAAGGTCTAATCGTAAGCGCACGCTTATCGGAAGCCAAGATCAGCAAAACGATATATGTTGGTTTCTCCGAAGCAACCATTTCAAAAAATAGTTTGGTTTCTCGAAAGTAGCCATTTCGAAGAATATTTTGGTTTCTCAGTAGCAACCATTTTGTCAAAGGTATTCAGCGACTGGGAGACACACACACCAATCTTTCATATCCAATAGGCATAAATATAGCCGGAAAACTAGACTTAAACACAGCGTGATACTTCTGCTGTAGGAAGTATTGTACTGAACAGAACTTTCAGTGCTCAGCAACTGATTGCAAATTTCAACTAGGGTCGAAAGCAGCCCAATCTGTTCCAAACTATGCGTCAGAAGTTAAGGAAATTGCATCTTCGAAATTGTCTTCCAATTGGGAAGCTATTTGTCTCGGCAGAAAAAACAACCCTGTTATACTGGTTCTGACAACGCCTGAAATGTATATTAGAGCAGTGGAGAAAGTCATGAGGTCAGTGAATCATTGTTTTGCTTTGATGTTCGGTAGATTATGTGACCTCATGAAGCGATGGTCCCGGAATGCCTTGTGAACACAATCAAAGCCTCTTGAAGTGGCATCATGCTACCGCGACGTTCTGTTGGGGCGAACTGTGTTCGCTGGTACCAGTGGAAAGTAATATGGCATGCAGGGCATACTTACGCTCCAGGGTACTAAATGCATCCTGTAGAATTACTTTTTTTCTGCGTGTGATGGAAATTTTATGAGCAACTGTACATCGTGTAAATCCTGCAAGAAGGAATTTATGAGCACGAAAAAGACCATCTCCTCCTGCCTCTACCGTTACCCTGATTTCAATCCAATTAAAAATATTTCGAACGTGGTGGGAAGACCTGTTTGGAATGATGGCCTTTTCTGTCAACGCTGACAGAATTCTTAGTCATTTTCCTGAAGGAATTAATATCTTTGAATGAAAATAATCTCAAGCACCTGGTGGAATTTAAATTGCATCGCATACTTGCAGCCATTCGTAACAAAGGTGCACTTAATAATAAAGGTTTGTATTTCTTTCGTCAGTGTATGTGTACTTTATTTAGTAAAAGTTTGCATGCTTCGAAATATTTCATTTATTGTACGGTCGATCAACATAATTTTAGATACTATTTTGTAGTTTGTCTCGAGCTTTTGTTTTAGTTTTTGGAGGATCCATTCTTTACTTCTACACTGAAAGCAATTACTTATATGCAGAGCATCCATCCATAAAATTACACAGACTCTCTATAACAATGAAGCCAGCCAAACGCCGTGATTGCTATAAATATTTAGATATCTATCAACTGTATTCCGTACAGTTGATACGCTAAATTAAACCAATATGTTCCAATTGCAGAATTAAAATACAAAAGGTATTTACAATTAAAACACAATGATTTAAAACCACTTGCAAAATCTTTCGGAATTAACTATAGTCCAATCATCAAGCAGACTGTCACAGAGAAACAGTGGAGCTGGTATAAAATACAGAGACATCCCGGAAATTTAGGCTCCATGTTGCCACAACATGGTAATCGATAAGAAGAAAAGAATAGTTGATCCCGTAGCTTGTTTGTCATGGGCCATATCATCATTCGCAGAACAAGTTCCAATCAGTAACCTCCACGGTTGTGGAATAAAGGCTGGCAGATCCTCATTGCAACAGTTTTGAGCATATAGAGCTATACACAAACTTTTTATGAAGAGAACGTCGATTATGTGCTGAAGCTATGATCGTATCGTTTTCCCAGTCTGGTGTAGAATGTCCTTGATTAACAGTTCTGGTACGGACTGTAGTAGAAGACTCGGTCCTGATATTATATTTGTGCTTTTCCATTCTAACAGCTAAAGTCATAAGTGTAGCACTTGTATAGAAATTATCCGGCATAATAGAAACTCCAGAAATCAAGGGGATCCTACATACACCATGTGTTTGGGTGGTCTGGATTAGGTCGCGGTCGTTCTTGATAAGGTTATAAATATTATTCGTGCGGATCCCAAACTCTAAGTTATGTTTCCTACAGAGATTTTTTAGGGTAAAAGTAACCAAAGGAAAATTATATATAGAACCTACAAACTTCATCTGTCGTACGTCTCGTTATAGAGTAGTATAAGATGCACAATGTTGGTTGCGGGCAAGTTTATTAAAGACATTACTTGAGTAACCGTAGGCAATAGCCATTCGGTAAATCTTCTGGAGTTCAACTCTACGTAAACCAAAAGACGAAGAATGAGTGAAAGCCCGCTTTATTAAAATTCGCAGGGCTGAAAGTTTATAGGACGTCGGATGGGCAGATGCGGAGGGTATAAGGACCGGTGCGAATGTCGGTTTTCTATAAACAGAAAAACAAATAACGTTACAGTATCCCGGGTTAAAAGAAATTCAAGGAGCGGAACAGTACCACCCTTCTCGAGTGCCAGAGTAAATTATTTCAAAGTAGGTTAAACAGAAGAAAGAGTTTCTGTCAACAAAATATTTCCATTCTTTCGCCGATTTTCTCAGAAACGGACGTATACTGGAATATTCCAAATGCATTTACGGGACTTGTAAGTTGCCGTTAAGTTACGGTAATATGAAAGACGTGCATACACTAGTAGAATTTCATAAGCAGCCGAAAATTGCGCCTCCCCCCCCTCGCCGCACAAATGAAAAATCATAGTCGCTCCTGTGAGAGGTGAACCGTTCAAAACGTTTGGCTTTAACTCTTACTATACGCTACCAGTGTCATTTTTATTTGGGGGAAGAAGGTTAGCGACCACTGAGCAACTCTGAGGGTTATAACCTCGCGCACCTAATTGTTTTGCACTGACTTTCTACGTCGCTTCAGTGTCACTTTCTTATCGGGCACTCTAGCTCAAATCTCCTAACTTCTTATTTCTAAGGGTTGTTTACGGCCTGGGGTCAGACACTCCCTTCCTAAAATCCTCTACATATGATCTGATCTGATCACAGAGCACCACAATGTTTTGCCCCTGTATTCAGGGGAGGCAGATAGCCAGTAATGTAAGACAAGCACACCATCCATGCTTCATTCGAGATTCGAACCCGGACCCAGCTCGGAAGATAAGCAAGAAACCAACACTCTGACCACTGGATCACCGGGGCCACAGCCATTGCTTCCTCTTAGCTTCCCATGCTGACACTTCTGTTAGGTTTGATATGAGTTTGTAATTCTGTTCGTGATTATCCTTATCAAGGGCTAATAAACTACAACTGATGTTAATACAGCGAGTAACACCAAAGAGTTTTGCATTACTTCGACGCAACGTAACATAAAAGTAACGCAAAAGTTAAGTACACCTCTATTTTAAGGACAAAATATGCCGAAAGTGTGTCTAAATGGCATATTTTATTGTATATGGTAACACTGGACATGGCTCAACCGAGAGAACAAGCTGGATTCAGGAGTGACTACAGCACTATAGATCATATCCACGTACTGAAAGAACTGATTGAAAGCGCGAGGGAATATGAACTTCCATTGTGCATGGCTTTTATCGATTATGAAAATGACTGATTTAATGAAACCATCAGCAGTTAAAACCGGCTTTGAAGTCCTGTGGTATTAAGCATGCATACATTAAAATTATTAATAACATCTATGAAAATACAAATACAAAGATTCGGCTGTTTGAAAATACAACACACACAAAAAATGGAAAGGGAGTGAGACAAGGTGACACCATATCTCCCAAGCTCTTTAATGCCACATTGGAAAATGTCTTTCAATCACTGAACTGGGAAAACAAAGGGATAAAGATTAATAGAGATTATCTAACTCACCTTCGTTTTGCTGATGACGTAGTCGTTTTTGCAACTACCTCAACAGAGCTGCAGAGTATGATCCAGGAACCTGCTGACAAGATAACAGAAGTGGGACTTAAAATGAACTTTCAGAAAACAAAAGTGATGTACAATGCTTTTACAAGAAATGAAGATTTATCGATTGATGGAGAAAAGCTGGAGATAACAGATACGTAGGTTTATCTTGGACAGTAGATATCAAGTGAGGGTCACATTGATGAAAAAATTATTCTGCGTATGAAACTTGCATGGAGAGCTTTTGGAAGAAACAGCATAATTTTCAAGAGCAATGTGCCATTTTCTCTTAAAAGAAAAGTGTTTGATCGATGCATATTCCAGTGTTTACGTATGGCGCAGAGACGTGGATCTTACCTAAAGAGACATACAAAAGATCTAGACAACGGAAAGCAGCATGGAGAGGTGCATGCTTGGTGTAACCAGGAGAGATAAGAAGAATAACTCGTGGATCAGAAAAATTGCAAGAGTGGTAGACATCATGATCAGAGTTAAATCCCTGAAATGGCAATGGGCTGGACATACTGCCAGAAAGACAGACCATCGATGGACAGCCGAAATTTTAGATTGGATTCCAAGGGACAGGAAAAGACCCAGAAGACCACATGGGAGATGGGTGGATGAAATTCGAAAGTATGCGGGTGTAACATGGAGGAGTCTGGCACGCGACAGACCATTGTGGAAGAGGATTGGAGAGACGTTCGTCCAGCAGTGGATTGATAATTGTAGACAATGATGATGATGATAATGACGGTACAGTCAATGAGTGTCTGTAATCTGTTGTGTTCACATTGCATGAAAACACCATTGCAAACATTTCAAACACTTGAACCGAACGCTGCATTATCAGTGAATATTTAAAGCACGTAAATTATCACACAAAAGATGAGCGACATTTCATTTTAGCAAGGACAGCATATTGTTGGTTCCGTTTAGCAAAAGCGTCTGAATAAAACTGTTCACTCTTTAATATTCCCAAAGGAGTGGCTTCCAAATCCGTATAGGTGCTCGCGAAACGTGAATAGTAGTATTTGTGAGAAAATCGTGGTACAGCAGATTAAGGAGAATAGCAGCAGTCAATTGACCACTATGTGGCAGAAAGTGGAAAGCCCCGCCTATCGAAATTATAGCACAATCACAAAAACAAGTCCAGACGATCCGATTTATATCAAAATGGTTCATCTCGAGCTGTAAGCAAACGCGATTGATGGAAGTGCTGCTATTTCTAAAATACGTGTTAGAAATGCCAGTACTTTTACTGAAGATTATTTGTGTACTGGGTCATCAGAGCTAATCTTTGGCGATGTTACGACCATCCAGATAAAGGTTCGTAAAACATCAAAAGAACGTATCAGTACAGTACACCTTAAAATAGTACTAGTGATCCGAATTTCTTGGCGTAGAATATAAAAAAGAGTTTTCAAGCTTTGTCACATCAACCAGGTGGCTTTTTGAAGGAAAGTAGACAGCTAACTGGATAATGGAACACTTCAACAATTTGAACGTGGTGACTTGACTAGACAATAAATGAATAGGGGCAAATGTGATCAGACATTCGAAGAAACGAGGTCACGTTGGTTGGGCGCGCGGTACTGTGGTAGAAAACACCGCATTATTTGAAATGTTTTCAAATAATGGCATCTTTATACACGATGCTTAATATGCACTCCGGCAGCTTTATATACGTTGCTTAAGAGAACTGTTGACAAGCCTCCTCTTCTCAATGAGGCAGGTGTTTATGCAATCCCACTACAGTATCCGGGCGGCTCCAGGTGATACTACATCGGAATGACCAAACGTTCGTTTGGAATTAGAATCAACGAACATTAAAGGGATACAAAAGACGGTAAAATAACCACTGCCCTATCAAGAGAGGTCAAGTTCAAGTCCGCTGATCCTATATGGAATGATATCAAAATATTAGCTTCATACTCCACACCAAAATCTACTGCCATTCGCAAAACCTTGGAAATCTACACTAGCAGCGAGGCTTGTAATGATAGCGTCTCTCTCGAATTGCCACGCATTTGAAATCAATTCTTTAAACAATGCTGGGTTTTCTACCACAGTACTGCACGCCCAACCAACGTGACCTCGTTTCTTCGAATGTCTGATCACATTTGCGCCTATTCATTCATTGTCTAGTCAAGTCACCACGTTCAAATTGTTGAAGTGTTACATTTTCCAGTTAGCTGTCTACGTTCCTTGAAAAAGCCACCTGGTTGATGTGCGAAAGCTTGGAAACTTTTATTTATATTCTACGCTAAGAAATTTGAATCGTTGGTACTATATTAAGTGTAATTGGTGTACAGTTCTTTGTTATTAACAACACCTTGTACGTTTCGTGTCAGTACCATGTATAGGCTTTTATAATTATTCCACGTGTTGAATACGTAACGATTTTAGAAGTACGGTGTTCTTTAACAGAAAATGAAGGTGATCATGTTAATAATAATGTCTAACAATTAAGCTATAATACATTTCACGCCGAAAGTAAAAAAATAAAAGAGAAATCGTACAAAACAAAGTGTTCAACATCTTCAACAACCATGGGACCAATGCCCGTTGGAGTCTAGTGCCATGAGGCATCAGATTACATTGGTCTTCTATTGTTCTACTACCAGCGCATCGATGCTCATCTGGTAAATCCAGGCTGCGTAGCAAAGAATACATTGCACTTCCATTGTTTTACTACCAGCGAATCGACGCTCATCTGGTAAACCCAGGCTGCCTAGCAAAGATTACATTGGTCTTCCATTGTTTTACTACCAGCGAATCGACGCTCATCTGGTAAACCCAGGCTGCCTAGCAAAGATTACATTGGTCTTCCATTGCTTTACTACCAGCGCATCGACGCTCATCTGGTAAACCCAGGCTGCCTAGCAAAGATTACATTGATCTTCCATTGCTTTACTACCAGCGCATCGACGCTCATCTGGTAAACCCAGGCTGCCTAGCAAAGATTACATTGGTCTTCCATTGCTTTACTACCAGCGAATCGACGCTCATCTGGTAAACCCAGGCTGCCTAGCAAAGATTGCATTGGTCTTCCATTGCTTTACTACCAGCGCATCGACGCTCATCTGGTAAACCCAGGCTGCCTAGCAAAGATTGCATTGGTCTTCCATTGCTTTACTACCAGCGAATCGAAGCTCATCTGGTAAACCCAGGCTGCCTAGCAAAGATTGCATTGGTCTTCCATTGCTTTACTACCAGCGTATCGACGCTCATCTGGTAAACCCAGGCTGCCTAGCAAAGATTACATTGGTCTTCTATTGCTTTACTACCAGCGAATCGAAGCTCATCTGGTAAACCCAGGCTGCCTAGCAAAGATTACATTGGTCTTTACTACCAGCGAATCGGCGCTCATCTGGTAAACCCAGGCTGCCTAGCAAAGATTACATTGGTCTTCCATTGCTTTACTACCAGCGCATCGACGCTCATCTGGTAAACCCAGGATGCCTAGCAAAGATTAAATTGGTCTTCCATTGCTTTACTACTAGCGAATCGACGCTCATCTGGTAAACCCAGGCTGCCTAGCAAAGATGTCATTGGTCTTCCATTGCTTTACTACCAGCGCATCGACGCTCATCTGGTAAACCCAGGCTGCCTAGCAAAGGGTGTCTAAAGACAAAGTACGTCCGGGGTAGACTTGAGAGATAACCACCTACGCATTCGCATCCTCAAACACGGGGAGTCTTCGGAAAAACCGGGAAAAACCGCAGACCAGAAGGCCAGCAAGACCGGGATTCGAACACCCGTAAAAAATGTACGCCTTACACGCAGTGCACATCGACTTAACCAACTTCTCATGTCGGTGCTAATGTGTTCTTAACTGCAAATTATTTTACTACAGCGAAGCAATTTGCTATGTGGAAATACATCTAAGAATACAAATTTTGAAGATAACAATCCGATTTTTGGTGTAAATATGGAAAGGATGGTAAGTCAGATAATATCCGAAAACTTGAAAATTGTAGTGGTTAGCATACCAGGGCGCTATCGGGGAGACGCGGGTTCGAGTACCGCTCCACGACGATAAAACATTTTTAAGTTTTCGAATATTATCTGAATTAACCATCCTTGTCACATTTACACCAAAAATTGGATTGTCATCTTCAAAATTTTTATTATATGGTGTAATCCCGTGTTTCGTTCTTAACATCTAAGAATATTTAATGACAATGTTTTCTTTTGAATGATTTATTTGTGATATCAATTTATTGCTGGTGTATTCTTTGTGTTCGTATCCTTAGCCAAAGGCAATTTAAGAGCAATTTGTTACGCCCAATTCTCCCGGTAAATTTTAGAGTGTATATCACCTTTCATTTCCCCACATTTGATTCCTCTATTTGATATTTAAAATTTGGGGGACATTTTTTGGGAAATTTCCATGTTTACTAAAAAAATTTCATCTCCAGGAGTCTATTTTGCATCCTGCATCACATTAATGAATGGTTAGCATTTCATTTCCTTTTTTACAACCACAATGAAATAAATATTAGAAGTGTGAAAGTAAAAAAGAAACCAAGGGTTCTACAGATCTGAAAACACCCTGGAAAATATCCTTAGAAACTGATAAGTGAAAGGCAAGTCAGTTTTATTATGGGAATTTTCGTGTCATATTTAGATAAGTACTTACAAGACAAGTTACAAATACTTTACTGATACGATACAGTTAATACAACCCCTACATCTTCATTATTTAATAGTTAAATGTATAACCTGGATTAAATAAGTGCAGAAACGAAGTCCCGTAATGCAATATTTTATCTCAAATATAGCGTGGGCATCTTATGAATCGCTAAAGCTCAGTTCTGCCGAACTGAACACGCCTATGGATTCGTACTTTATTGAAAATGCCTGCATGTGATAGAAGAAATTTGTGCACTAGTCATTTTGATGCACCCAACAATTAAACCTGAGTCCTTTTCACAACAGGAGATTCTTGATAATTTATTTCTTGATATTTGCTGACAAATACTTCAGCACTTAATTAAATCATCTTCCAAGGGGACAGATTTAAGAAAGTGCAAAATGATCGCCTTTTCACACATACGACACCTAATGTTTAATTAGTTCTTATCCGACTTGCCTTTCAGTCTTCATATATTATTTGTTCTTGCCGTAATGACCATAAAATACAAACATTAAAATCATTTTTGAATTTGTTGTGATATTCACCTCGTGCCAAAAATCCATTACTCACTGACGGACTCTTTTGAGGCCCAAGAGCAATTCTGGAATCGATAAGGATGAAGTACACCTAAAACCCCAGCAATATTAGGCAATTACCCTGTTTGATAAATTATTTACACATCAATCATGATGCTAATAGAAACCACGAGAATGCATCTCACATTAACCTCAGTTCTGCTACGGCCGATCTGCTATTAAAGATTAAAATGCAGTGTAAAATATTCAAGAGGTGAGAGAGGAGTTGCACGGAATTGTTAATGGCATAATCTTTTCACCGTCTTCCCCAAATGAAGAAGTTCCAAGATAGTCAGGACGTTAATGTTTCTCAGAGCCAATAACTTTCAAATCAAGTGGCAGAAATTGCTTAGTCGAAAGATGAGGTTGGGGGGACTTATCTTTTCTGTTTCCCTTGAGCAACGCCTTTGCTTTGACGCCACAGTTCTTCCCTGTCCAGAAACTGCATCTTCGAACGTGAACAGCAACTGCAATTCTTTCATCCTTTCGTCATTTATTGCCTTAGTATGGTAATTACGAGAAAACTTTCACATCGGATAGACACAAAACATATTTGAATATATAATACATCAAAGCATACTTCCATTGCATTTTGCAATTTTGTGAACTCCGAGTCCAAGCTTTAATATTCTGTCGTACTGAATACAATTTAACAAAAGCATCTGTCGCCTCTCAAAGCAAAAACACTTGTAAAGAGTTTTCGTAAATGCTTCTGTTGATTTTTTTGAGATCATTTCACTGAAGTGTTTATCTGCATAAAACATTATTTTCCCATTTTTAAAAACTTATTCAGAAACAAAAAAGAGAAAAACGAATCTACAATGCATATGCTAGCAGTAAACTAAAATAATTGTCAAAATATTTTGTGATTACGTCTGTTATTTCGTTCGGCCATATTGCAGCTGTAATCGATTTAGTCTTCAGACTGTGAGCTATGCTGGCAGTTTACGAATCTATTAACGTGTCGTACAATAAAAAGAGGTAAACTCGGTTTACAACATTTTGTTAATAATTGATGATACGCTAAAAAATCGTAATTGTGCTTGTGATACAACTTTTTTCAATAGCAGATACATGTCAGTAGCTCTAAACGTTATTTCTTGACAATAACTTTAATACCTGAAAAGTATTGTCCACGCAGATCATAAATTTCAGTGAAAGAAACAATGCTAACTGGAAAATAAGTAAATAACTACTACGCCAGTGAAAGTTTTACATTCTCTTTCTCCAACCTGATAAGAATACCTGATTTACACAATTAAATGAAATGTATTATTATTTATTACTACAATGATCATTTGTAGTTCTGCACGCTGTGGGTTATCTCTTTAAAAAGCGAATTTATTCACAACATACTTTTACAGGCCTTCGAAGTAATCTCTAGCTTTCTTTTTGACAGCAGCCCAACGTTTGGGCAAGTCTTGCATTCGACTCAGGACACCTCCATTGTTGAGGCGTCGGATTGCTTGGGTCACCTTGTTAGAAACATCCTGACTCTCAATGAATCATTTCTTCTGCGTGGCTTCTTCACTTTTAGGAACAAGTCATAGTCTGGTTGGCACATGTCAGGACCGTATGGCACGTGGGGAAGTAATTCCCATCCATACTTTTCCAGAATGTCTCTTTCTGTACGAGAAATATGCGGCCTCGCGTTGTGCAAAATGATGACACCAGCTTCGAGCATGTTGGGATTTCTTTGGCGAACCTTTGGCGGCAAACGATTTTGCAGAAACCTTCTGTAGTATTCCGCTGTGACAGTGGTCTACTCAGGTACTCCGTTGCTAACACTCCATACTTGTCATAGGCCATCATCATCATTAGTTTCACCTTCGATTGATGGCTGCGGAACTTTTCTGGCAAGGTGATTCCGGACGTTTCCACTGAGCCGACTGATATTTCAGTTCTGGTTCAAAATATCGTATCCCGGTTTCGTCTATAGCAGCAATCCTGTCCCAAAACTGCTCGCCTTCTTGTCTCGTACCGCTGAAGGAATTATTGGGCGATCACTTTCAAACTGCTTGCTGCTATTCACTCAGATTATGTGGAACATATTTGGCAGCCGCTTTTCTCTTCTGTTAGTTTTCAGTTAGGATTCTGAAAACCGAAGAGGTGGACATGCTTGCCTCAATCGCAATCTCTTCAAATGTTTTCCGTCGATCTTCTTCCACAATGCAGTTGACGATACTCACAGACGTGTCGTCCGTTGCATCTGATGGCCGGCCGCTTCTTGGGTCATCTTCGAGGCCTTCCCGACCTTGGCGGAAACATGAAGCATACCGTGACACTCTGCAACGATCCACTGCACTAACCTCAAATTTCATAGACAGCTTTATGAATTTCGGTAGAGGATTTTCCTCGCGAAGTTTCAATTTTAATGTAGGATCGCTGGTCGCTAGGGAAGATCGGAGCTAACTGACTTTCTTCCTCTATTTCTAGGCATAATGTTTCGGAACAGGGACACATTAGCCGGCAAACGTAAGCACAACTTTCTATACTGAAGTCTGACTCACAACTGGCACAACGATTGGAGGGATTGCATCACCCTACTGGCAGCGCGTGCGCAGAGTGCAAAACCTTTAAAATTACCTACCTATTACAGTGCTTTTTTACACAAACAAAACGGCTGGATTTCCGAATTGTTACTTGAATACTCCCGCACCAGTTGCAGTCAGGTTTGTTTACGTTTTACACCGTGCCTCTCGTGTGTCACTACGTGATATATTTTCTGAGCTGTCAGTCATATGCTTAGCTTGTTTGCGTTGTTAAGAGTGGCACAGTTATGGATAATTGGCACGTAAGATTATTATGATGTCAAGATATCGTAGAAAAATGCTACTTTCATAAGGAAATGGATTACGTACGCTGCTGAAGGATACATTGATTTCACACCGAATAAGGATATCTCAGTTTCAGAGATTTTTTTACGCAGTGGCATATCTCGCAGATCCGCGATCACAAACTTAAATAAACCAGCCGTTAACTGCGGCGGAATAATGCACGCAACACTTCGGAAGTACTTCCGGCAAAACGGGTAGTTACGTATTAAACCGAGGACCTCAGCAGAGACCCGCGACGATCATTGTTCCGAAATTCGTTATGGACTCGTGACGTCACTTGAGAACTTTATTTGATATATCATTCAATTCTTTGTTTCTCGCTAATAGTTTGTTTCGCATTCTGTGTGCTTGTATCGTTAATTGCTAATGCTGTTTAAGTAAGAAGCTTCCGCCATTTTATGGAAATATGAGGGAAATTTGGGATCTACCTAATACTAAGGAATAGGCAGTGCGTTTTCTTCAGAGTATAGGAATATTGCTAAGTCAGCGTATACATTCATTTGATATACACTGAGTGGCCACTTTATTATGACCACCTGACAGTTTTAAGAAAATGTGCTATGGTTGAACGCTGTTGCCACCAGAGGGCGACGCTAGTATAAAAAGGGAAAGCCTAGTGCTTGCGAAAGTAGTAGAGTGATTTTTGGTTGACGAAATGGGTAAAAAATGCGATTCGATGGACTTTCAACGTGTGATGATTGTAAGCGTTCGGAGCTATGGAGCGAGTATCACCGAAACCGCCGCATTCGTGAAATGTTCCAGAGCAGCTGTTGTTAAAGTGTTTAAAGAATGGAATGTCAGCCAAAAAACTGGGTCTTTACATGCAACGTGTGGTCGTCATCGACTAGTGACTGCTCGGGCGAAACGGAGAGTGCCCAGACTGGTAACAGGCAACGGTAGGGCAACAATGCAGCAAATTACAGACCATCTTAATCAAGGATCCCCTCAAATGATCTCTGCACACACTGTTCGCCGTACACCTCATCGGATGGGATATGGCAGCCGAAGGCCTGTTCGAACACCTTTGCTGTCTGCAGTTAACAAGAGAAAACGTCTGCAGTTAACACAGGAGCACTAGGATTGGACAGTCGATAATTGGAAACAAATTATATTGTCCGATGAATCACGTTACCAGTTGCACCATGCCGATGGGCGAGTGAGAATTTGGCGGAAACAGCGCGAACTCAAAATGAATTGCTACAACCCTTCAAGCTGGTGGAGGCAACGTTATGGTTTGTGGAATGTTTTCTTGGCTTGCTTTGGGCCCTTTAATTCGTGTTGATCAACGTCTGAGTGGCACATCATATCTAAACATCGTTGCGGGCCAAGTGCATCCTGTCATGTGGATGGTTTATCCCAATGGCTACTTTCAACAAGATAATTAGCCCTGCCATATTGTACAGGATTGGTTTCAGAAACATGCCGGTGAGTTTACGTTGCTTTAGTGGCCCCCACAATCTCCAGATCTCAACCCCATTGAGAATTTGTGGGATGAAGTTGAACGAGCCATCAGACAGCTGGATCCACAACCCTGCAATCTCACACTCCTGGAAAGTGCTATTCATCAAGCATGGTTTCAGATTCCACAAACTACCTAACAACATCTCGTGGAGTCCATGCCACGAAGAATCGACGCAGTATTAAAGGCAAAATGTGACCCAGCTAAGTACTGAGGGGGTGGTCATATTAAAGTGGCCACTCAGTGTATAATTCGATTCTGTGTTTCTAGTTTTTAGTTTAGTTCGCATTCTGTGTGCTCTATCGGTACGTACATGTTGACTTTATATGTGTAATTTAGGCAGTATATGTTTCTTTTTTGTATATTAAACTGTTTCACAATTCTACGTGTACTTGCCGTGGTTAGATTTCCACCAAAACGGTCTCTGCTGAGGTCCTCAGTTTAATACGTACGTACCAGAGAGAGTCACGAGTCAACAAATTTCTTGCGGGTCCAATGGGTCGGGTCAAGGTGTTCCTGACCCGATTTTGACCCGGTTTTATTCCCGTTTTATTTTTGAAAATAAAATAAATATATTCCAAAGAAAAATGCGCTTTGTGGAATTCTTTAGTCGATACTGGTGCCCACGGAGTGAATAATGATTTGCCATGCAAACATATTGTAGTATCTTTCTTAAAGCAACGAAGATTTCCACCGACCGACGTCAGACACACTTACACCATATCGTAAAAAGATACTTCCTTTTAGTTCTTTTACAGTGCGATTGTCCAGGGCAAGGTCCAGGCAAACGCCATTCGCCTGCCTTTCATCGGATACACTCACTCTCCGGGCGAAGTTCCCTGTATGTCTAAGAGTTACTTTTCGCATCGCATCTTTTACATTGAGTATTCAGATGTTTTTGGTTGATGTGCTAATACTCCGTTCCCATGACATGTCATGTCGAAATTAACTCCTTATTTGCTAATATTGATGGATTTAATATAAAGGAGGTTAAGAATGGCGTAGAGGCCAAAAATACGTGCTTGTTGAAAACCACAAGGGGAAGAATGAACGCTGGAAATCGTTTAGTCTCATTAAGGAAACGGTAAATAGTTCTGTGTTGTTTGGTTTTGCTTGTTGTTCAAAATGTGGAAAGTATATAATTACAAAGTCAGATGTCAACGTTGTAATAAGAGATTATGGAACCAAAAATCTAACTGACCATATAAAAGTATGCGCACCTCCATCAACGCTTGGGAAGAGTGAACAATATAAATACATTAAAAAATTACATTTGTGTAATCTTAAATAATGATTCCCATTTGTAATATACTCAATGGTCGCGGTCATAGTCAGAAATTACTTCTGTATAAAGCAAAATAATAGTGGCACTAAAATTTCGCAGGTAACCAAATTTTATTATTATAAAAGGATTTCAGTTATTAAATATCAAGCAGTTATTGGGATGAATATGTATATTACATTTATATGCATATATATATAAACTGAGTTTCGAATTTATAGTTCAAAGCAGATTTGTCCAGGTCAGTTACGGGATCGGATCGGGTCAAGTCCAGTTGTGGGACGTCCGGGTCCGAAAAATTTTGACCCATTTCCAACTCTGGTAAGTACCGCAAAACGTTCAGGGCGTTCGAGCTCCTTTAAAAAACCATGCAACAAGCATGCACGATTGTAAAAGCATTAATAAGAAACTTTCTGGTTTCTGAAAAAACTAAAATCACTATTTCGCTGCTCGTTTCGGAAAATATGCATGGTTTGCAAGCTTAACATTATTACCGATGGAATAAGCAATTGGAAGAGGGTAAATTAGTCAAAAGGTCCTACTTAACAGGCATTTTGCCAGTTGTAATGCAAATCCGCTTCCTTGTACCCACCTTAGAAAGGACGCAGCTGTGAAAAATTAGTTGCTTACGATAGCAGATTGTTGCCACAGTCGTAATCATGTAAACAAATTTGAAGTTCCATATCCTGCTAATCATGATCAACACATTTTTAACGAAGTTATATGAATACAAATAATGCGAAATGTTAAATTCATTATCTAAAAATAAATATTTATTAAATGTATAGGCTAGTTACCACGAGGAAAGTCTGCTAAAGCTACCAGTAACTTATATTCACGCAGTTAATCATCGACTTGTATAATAGCCTACGCTTATATTAATAGGATAATGATGCACATTCACCTCATATGTATACGATGTAAGAAATATGATCAATAAATAAACGAATCACTCCAGGACGGCTTCCAATGGAATATAAATAATATGCTTTAATATACATTATATACACTAGTAAAGGCCGTCTAACTGAACGTCCTACGCGAATGGAAACCTGAAGTCCTTTGTCTTTTTACATTATCGTGTCACGAGAGAGAAGTCAGATGATTTCGTGACGTCATCGTATATTTACCGAGAATGGTGGCTACAAAAGTTATAATGTGCGCACTGGTCTACTCATTATTCCTAAAAATGAGAGTCGCTCAGAAAAGATCACCCTCAATACACAAATTTAATCAACTTTACCCATTTCAGATTATTTTTCGAAGACAGACTGGTACATTATCAAAGTTGTTTAATTTATTAAAAAATATTAATTAAAACATATGAAAGCAATATCTGACGTTTTTTAATGAACTCTTCAAAACATCGGTTTTCATAGAACATCGAACCATCTTATTACCAATGAATGAAGTTTGCGATTTCTACTTTATAATTCCTAAATGCTATTCTCATCAAAATTTACCTTTTTTATTTGCTTCCTGAAGTCTGGCATTAGCATCAGAGGCTTCAAAATATCCGGCAACTTTTATTGTTTGAAGTACAGTTCGTCATTCTAGCTTGAAATTAGTGTTGCAATTAGATTTTACTTCTCACTGGTTTTGCTGCATATCTCCTGTCCAGCTGGTGATTTTCAGGTAAGAGAGGTCAAATATTTCTCTGGTGATATTCCGAAACTTTAGAAGGTAAGCAGTGTCAAAGACCTGAAAGCACAGACGTATGCCGTTTGATGTGATACCTAAACCCGTATTAAATTCATTTTACATAAATAAGATTTATTGAGTGATCATTAAATTACGACTTCCCCAATGCAAAGTGTGTTACCCCCGATAGCGGCATAGCGAGGAAGACTGCGAGTCATGTAATCAAAAGAAGTATATGTAAGTGTTTGGAGGTTCAGTTGAGAGAGAAATTATGGACTTGATGGCTCAAGTACAGATGGGAGTACCTCACTTAAGCAGGAACTGGTGCAGTGGTTTTTTTTTTCACTTTCCAAAATGAAACACAGAGTCTGTCCTTCAATAAATCACGCTGAGTAAACATGTTTTAAAAATGCCCGAAATTATTTCTGAAACTTGACAGCAAAGGAAATTCATCTTTGCAAGTAAATGTTTTTTTTTCCTGATTTAAATTTCTTTTAAGTGGTTTAATACCTGGTTTCCATTGTAGTCTTTTTATGTGGAAAGGTTGTTCCCCGCAATACTCTCATATAAGTGTTTGTTATTCCTCATACTTGCGTTTTTCCTATTAAAATGCTTATTAGAGGGTCATGCACACTGTGGGTTATCTCTTAAAAGAACAAGTTATTTCACAACATACTTTCACAGGCTTTCGAAGTAATCTCCATATTTCTTTATGACAGCTACCGAACGTTCGGGCAAGTCTTGCATTCCAGTCAGGACATCCCCGTTTTTGAGTCATTTAGATTACTTAGGTCATCTTATTAGAAACATCCGGAGTCATTTACCGCTGAGTGGCTTCTTCAGTTTTGGGAACAAGTCATACTCTGGTGGGCTCATATCAAGACTAAGACGAAAGGGGAAGAAAATCCCAATCCATACCTTTCTAGAGTCTTTTATGGTAGAGGCAACAGGCGGCCACGCGTTGTCGTGCAAAATGAGGACATCAGCTTCTTGTATGTCGGGACTTCTTTGGCGAAACTTTGGGCGCAAAACATTTTGCAGAAACCTCCTGTAGTATTTCGCTGTTACAGTAGTACCCTCTGGTGCTCTGTTGCTATCACCCCAACCTTGTCATAAAAGATAGTAATCATCAGCTTAACCTTCGATTGTTGGCGGCGTAGTTTTTTCTAGCGAGTTAATTCTGGATGTGTCCACTGAGCGGACTGGGATTTCTGTTCTGGTTCAAAATCCCGTATCCAGGTTTCGTCTATAGCAACAATTCTGTCCAAACACTGTTCGCCTTCTGTCTCGCACCGCTGAAGCAATTCTTCTGCGATCCCCTTGCAAACAGCTTGCTGCTCCTCACTCATATTATGCGGATCACATTTGGCAGCCACTTTTCTCTTCTGTAAATTTTCAATTAGGATTTTGAAAATCGAAACGCTAGACATGCTTGCTTTATATACAATCTCTCCACATGTTTTCCGTCGATCTTCTTCCAAAATGCTGTAGACGATAACCACAGATGTGTCGTCTGTTGCATCTGACGGCCGGCCGCTTCTGGGCTCGTTTTCGATGCTTTGCCGCTCTTGGCGGGAACGAAAAGCCAGACACTGCTACGATCCACTGCAGTAACGCGCCACAAACTTCACACAAAGCTTTATGAATTTTGATAGGGGTTTTCCTCGCAGAATTTCAATTTTAATAAAGGACCGCAGGTAGCTACGCGCGATCTGACCTCACTCACTTTCTTCCTCCATTTCTAGGCAGAATTTTTCAGAACAGAAACAAATTAGCCAACAAACGTAAACAACTTTGTATACAGAAGTGTGATTCACAACTGGCGCAACGATCGGGGCGATTGTATCATCCAACAGGCAACGTATTCGGAGTCTGCAAGAGTTTTGAAATGACTACGCATATATTATTTAATATTTTAAATACAAATATTCAACGTCCAGTGGACAAGCTGTAGTCTTAAATGAAGCTTTTTCCCCCCAATTTGATTTCCCACCGACTACATTTTTCACCAGTCGCGTAGAATCTAAGTACATGAAAGGCTAGGAAGCTTTGTTTGTTTAGAGTTTCAGAGACCATGGGGATGTCCGTCCATAATTTGGCGCCACTCGTTCCAGGAAAGGAACAGGGCCAGTGCCAGGCGCGTAATACATGGCTTTCACATGATTCGATCCCAGACCTATCTCGATGAATGGCCAGAAGCAGTGCTTAGACCACTGTGTGGCGGCGGCTATAGGGGGGTCACAATGGGAAAGCCAGCTAACTGAGTTAGTATTTAAGAGTGAAACAGGTTTGGTGGAAAAATTCGGCGTCTTGTTTTCCTTAATGCCCGTATGTTCTGGTTTCGAAACCGCTTGACCACAGACCCCCTCAAGGCCATAACTAGCAGTCTAGCTTAAAATCTGGAACATTGAAATACTGTATACGCAAAACAAGGATACCATCAATGCAAACAAATACAGAATCACAATATATGGGTTTTTGAGACTCGTACGGAAGAAATGTCCGATTCCCGTGGCGGTCTGCTAGAGTAAATTAGAACATTTGGCAATATGCAAAGTACAGGCGCAGCAAAAGGAGTTATAAGGGGAGAGTGTGGCCTCAACGGAGCTCCTACCGCTGCTGTCAGGCCTTTTATACACGGCAAAACCAGGTACACGGTATGATTCGTTGGAAATTGCTTTCTTAGTAATAGTATAATCTATTTATTAAAAACAAAAGAACATTTAGAATTGAATGGTTGATTGCATATTTGAGCACCAGAAATCGCTGTTTGGCAGTGTTTAGTAATCAGAGGCATCAACAAGAACGACACAACAGATCCAAAGTTATCAGTAGAATCAGTCATGACATTGACATCAGAATTTCCCGAAGCAGAATAATGAGCCAGTTAATCTCATTAATTGAAGAGACAGTTCCATTATCGTCCAAACGAAAAAACTTTCAGTAGACAGCAAATGACTGAGAGCAGGACTTGTTAATAACTATTGTATGACCTATAAAATTTATAGTAAAAACCAACCGAAGATCAATATCTAAAACATTGAAAAATTCTTATTTCTATTGAAAAAAGCATACTAAAGAGCAGTTCTGTCTTTCGCAACATCATTTACAGGAGAAGACGTCTTGACTTTAATTAAATTCAGCTCAGTTATATTCACCACTTGGGTTGGACAGAACTTAAGTTCATTACATAACTATTCCTATTCAGGAACAAATAGAATTAGAATTATTTTTATTAGATTCAGATCACAGTTATATTCAACCGTTTGACTGATACGCATTTGTATCAGTTTGGTGAAATATTTGCATCTGCATATCCGATACAAATATTGGCAGGTTATATACACATATTTTAACAGGTTACACACAAATTAATTTGAAACTTTGAGAGTTCAGCTCCTAAATCATTACATTCAATTTGGGAAATGGAAGAAAATAGTCAATGAAAAGTGGTAATCTGCACTGAATATCAAGAATCTGAAAATAATATTTATGATAAGCTATTTCAAGTCTTTATGCATGTTTACTTTATTTTCACGAATCAAGACTGGGGGTCATCGTCTCTTCCTGTATCAACATTATCAGTATTACCTACAAAAGTCTTATAGAGCTCGGCACGGGGCAAGGAGGGTAACTTTTAATGATTATAGGCGATGTGTCACTAGTATTGGCATATATGCTGCGTATTTGAGATTGCCTTTGAAATTTTCTTATTACTACAACGTTGTTTGGGTTTGTATGTTCCAAACGAGAAATTTCCATTACGATCCGTTTATCATCCACCGCACTCAGGGCAACAACTTACAGGGACCCTGGGTGGAAGTTCTTTTCGGTAGTCTCTTATTCTAGGCACGACATTACAATGATGAGACCTTTGGCTTTCTAGAGTTAGCGCGTATTGATTAACGTGTTTTCACCTTCCCATGTACGAGGTACATGTTGGCAACATTAGCATTCATATGTAATACTGTCACACAGATCATTAAAATGGCATCCAATCCTGTTACATTTCGAAGCTGGAGAATATTAAAGCGAGAACATAGCACCAACACAGTGATTCGACGTTCACGTAACATTTAAAATTTTGCGTTAGTTAAAAAGCATTATTAATAAAATAGATAGATTATTGATTACGAAGAACACAATATTTGCGGACGAAACGTAAAGCTAAACGTAACTTACTTGCCATCCCATGAGCTTGCACTGCTAGTTCACCGATAAATTAATGATACGTTTCTAATAAAATAAATACTTGAAAATTGAGGAGACCGAGAGCACGTACCAATAGCTCCACAACAAGCAGAAACTAATAGTGGCCGGATGCACTTAAGCAGAAACTAATGGTGGCAGGATGTAGAATTCCCAACACCAACGAAAGAATGACCTACGGGTCCAAAACACTGAACGCAGGGTTGAAATTCATTGAAACGACGACAGATGGCGTAACGATGAAGTAACACTAAGCGACCATTGGCCCAAGTAAATATTGCCTTACATTGGAAGGTAGCAGAGGAAAACGCGCTTCCAGGATCGCTGTCTGGTAAAACAGGTTTTTTTTTTTTTTTTATTGGAGGTTTAACGACCACCATTAGCAACTCAATGGGCTATAGCAGTCGCCCGTCCCTAATTTTAGGGTCACTGGTTCCAGGGAAGGGAGCGAGCCAGTGCCGTAAGACAAACACAACATCCATGCCTGACCGGGATTCGAACCCGGACCCCTTACGGACGAATGATCAGAGGCCAGCGCCTTAGACCACTGCGCCACCGGGGCGGCGTAAAACAGTTTAAACTCTCTTGAAATCTTAAAGCAGGTGAAACAGTGTGGAATATGTCGTCTTGAAAGCCGGCGGCGGGCGCCTTTTGTGAGGATTTCACTGACTAGTACAGATTATGAACTGTTTATCATATTCTCCAGGCCGCCCCGGTGGCGCAGTGGTCTAAGCGATGGCCTCTGAACATTCGGCCGAACGGGGTCCGGGTTCGATTCCCGGTGAGGCATGGATGTTGTGTTTGTCTTTCGGTACCGGCTCTCTCCCTTCCCTGGAACCAGTGACCCTATTAGAGACGGGCGACTGCTTATAGCCCATTGAGTTGCTCACGGTGGTCGTTAAACCTCCAATCAAAAAAAAAATCATATTCTCCATATATTATACGAATGCAGATCTTTGCCGCCCGGTGGCGCAGTGGTCTAAGGCGTTGGCCTCTGATCATTCGTCCGAAGGGGTCCGGGTTCGAATCCCGATGAGGCATGGATGTTGTGTTTGTCTTACGGCACTGGCTCTCTCCCTTCCCTGGAACCAGTGACCCTAAATCAGGGACAGGCGACTGCTTATAGCCCATTGAGTTGCTCTCGGTGGTCGTTAAACCTCCAATCAAAAAAAAAAAAATGCAGATCTTGATGAAAACGTGTGATTTTGCCAATATTCAGTTGATGCTAAATGGTACCAAATATACTCTGCATATAATTGCTATTTAAGGTCCATAAATAAACTTGCATATACAGGGGTTGTCCAAAATAATGGAAACACCTCGCTGAAAACGGTGATTTTGGTATGCGCCGCTTTTTGAGTAAAATGAACGTGTAGCTGCAATTATTATTTATTTATTTTTTTGAAAAAAAAAGTGTTGCTTATAGTCTCAAGGTTCTATGTGATTGCATTGTAAATCGGTATTTGCATAGTTTCGTTCCAGGTTAAGGCACAATGAGTGACCTGTCGGGGTTACGAAGAGGGCACATTGTAGGAGCCCATCTGGTTGGTGCATTAGTAACCACAGTGGCACAGGTATTGGGGGTATCGAGAGGTACCGTGTCGACGGTCATGATGACAAACACTGTTCACGGCACAACATCATCTGCGAATCAATCCTCTTTCATGTCATCCTGTCACTGCAAGAGACAGGATGACATGAAAGAGGATTGTGACCGCAAGGAGGAAGACCACGGCGATGAAAGTGACTGCCGAGCTTAATGCACATCTCCGAAACCCAGTGTCAGCGCATACCCTGCGAAGGGAGTTGCATAAGCACAATATTTACGACTGAGCTGCGATTGCAAAACCCCTTGTGTCACAGGTGAATATGAAACGGAGACTACAGTGGTGCCAGGAACATAAAACGTGGACTGCGGATCAATGAAAACATGTCTTGTTTTCCGATGAATCACGCTTCTCAGTATTCCAAACCTGAGGGCGGGTATACGTGTGGAGAATTCTCGCAGAAGTCTACAACCCAGACCGCCTCCTTCCTACATTAAAGCATGGGGTCGGTTCCTTAATAGTTTGGGCCATGATCTCGTGGTTTGCAGCAGGTCCCATTATCACCTTACACTGACGGATCACTAGGGGTGACTGTGTCACCCTTTTGGCCAACCTTGTGAATTCAATGGCTCAAACATTGATTTCGTCAGGGGATTGCACTTTTAAAGATGATAATGCCCCGATTTATAGAAGTCAAACTGTTCAATCATGGTTTGAAGAACATGAGGATGAAGTTGCACACCTTCCTGGCCTGCACAATTACCGGACCTAAACATCATTGAGACCCAGTGGTCTGTGTTGGAAAACAGAGTGCGATCCAGTTTTCCTACTTCGGTGTCTCTCAAGGAATTGGAGCAGTTTCTGCAGGAAGAATGGTACAACATGTCACTTACCACCATTCAGGACTTGTATGCGTCCATTCCAAGGAGGACTTAAGCAGTTTTAAATGCCAAGGGTGCTCCCGCACTATATTAGGTTCGTAAGACCTATTATTTCAAGGTGTTTCCATTATTTTGGACAACCCCGGAATATATTATTGCGTTTTTATTTCGGAGTTCAGCAACCACCAACAGGAATTCGGATAGCAACATGAGGTCTCCCGTACCTAATTTAGGATAAATGGCTCTAGAGAAAGGAAAAAGCCAGCTCCACAGGACAAACTCATCACTCATGCCTCATCGGTTCCAGAGAAAGGAAAAAGGCAGGTCCACAGGACAAATGCATCACTCATGCCTCATCGGTTCTACAGAAAGGAAAAAGCCAGCTCCACAGAACAAACGCATCACTCATTCCTAATCGGTTCTAGAGAAAGGAAAAAGCCAGCTCCACAGGACAAACGCGTCACTCATGCCTCATCGCTTCTAGAGAAATGAAAAAACCAGCTCCACAGAACAGACGCATCACTCATGCCTCATCGGTTCTAGAGAAAGGAAAAAGCCAGCTCCACAAGACAAACGCATCACTCATGCCTCATCGCTTCTAGAAAAAGGAAAAAGCCAGCTCCACAGGACAAACGCATCACTCATGCCTCATCGCTTCTAGAGAAAGGAAAAAGCCAGCTCCACAGGACAAACGCATCACTCATGTCGCATCGGTTCTAGAGAAAGGAAAAAGCCAGCTCCACAGGACAAACGTATCACTCATGCCTCATCGGTTCTAGAGAAAGGAAAAAGCCAGCTCCACAGGACAAACGCATCACTCATGCCTCATCGGTTCTAGAGAAAGAAAACAGCCAGCTCCACAGGACAAACGCATGACTCATGCCTCATCGGTTCTAGAGAAAGGAAAAAGCCAGCTCCACAGGGCAAACTCATCACTCATGCCTCATTGGGTCGCAAGCCCGGCCCATCTGGGACAAAGGATCAGAAGCCAGCGCCTCTGACCACATGGCCATTGGGGCGGACATTACTGAAGATAGAGATTTTATTTACAAGATCCTACGTGCACTGAAATTGTTAACATAGTCTATTTTTTTGTGTTCATTAAAAGAGGCACATACCATAACAATTCATAAAAGAATTGATAACAGTTTTGAAGGTCAGTTCAATTTAACGTTTGCATACTCTCTTGGGAAGGCAAACCTGCATATTGATAATATGTGAAATAACCGTTGTCACTCGCGCTTCGGATGCTCAAACTAAATGCCTGTTGAACTTTAGATACTTCAGTACAACAAAATCTTGTCACTTTAGTGAACAATTTCTTGGACAGGGACTGTCTCATATTGATGTCCTTGGCAAGGTCTCACTTGCCTTGTAAATAAAATAATCAAAGTAAGTCAGTGGCACTGACTTAATCCCTCTATATGTGGCTTAAATCACCGTACACCCCTTCAAAAGCAAATGAACAGATCCGCTGCGTTGTTAAGATGCGTGGTGAAGCTGCAGACAGTATAAAAACAAGACTGCAGCTGACTGCGATCATATCGCACTGTGAGGTTGAGTGAAAATGTCGCGGTGGGAGAGAACTGACTTTGAGAAAGGAAACAACGTTGGGTGTTATATTAGTGGGTTGTCCATAAGAGAAACCGAGGGGCGTTGAAACATATCTAAGTCAACTGTTTTGGATATACTGAATACGTGAAAGACACATGGCGTGCGTGAAGCAGCAAAACGTACCGCCAAACCAAAGAAAATCAGTGATAGAAGACGTCGAAGCTTCAGGAGAGTCGTTACAGCTAATCGTCGGAGTACTTACTACAAAAGGCTTCAGTGTACAGGTGAGTAAAAATGCTGGAACCTCGGTATGTTCACATACTGTTCACAGAGAACTTCATTCCATGGGTTACCGTGATCGCGCGGCAGCTCATAAGCTTTTCATCTCCACTCGGAATGCTACTCGTCCTTTAGCATGTTATAAAGAATATTTATCGTGGACCGTTGATCAATGAAAACAGGTCCTATGGATTGATGGATCCAGATACACGATCCATTAGTCTGATGGTCGTGTGTGGGTATGGCGGCAGCAGGTAGAACGCTGTTTGCCACAGTGTACTGTTCCTACGGTCAAGTTTGGAGCTGGCAGTGTACTCGTGTGTGGGTGATTTTCGTGGTACGGTCACGCTCTATTGGTTATCGTGGACAAACCTGTTAACCAGCATGTCTACCTCGATGTTCTGGACAATTATGTCCTACCACATCTATAGCAATACTATGGAACTGAGCCATGTTGGTATTAGCAGATTAATTCACCGTGCCATAAAGCAATGATTGTTGTAGCGTGGTTTGACGATAATTCTGTATCGTGTGTGGACTGACCAGCTCAGAGCCCTGATGTTAAACTGAGCACCTATGGGATGAATTAGAGCACCGCATAAGGAGTTTGGAATCAAGACGTACTACTAAACAACAGTTAGCAGCAGCATTACGTACTGAATGAAAGCGCATACCTATCGCTGTGTTCTAAAACCTTGTCGAAAGCATGTCTCGAAGGGTTAGTGCATGAATTAAGGCCAAAGGTGGACCGACACCATACTAATATATGTCAATAAATGCTATGTTATGTTTCTCTTCTAGGGGTCCGGTGACTTTTGTCAATATAGTGTAGAAATGGACATGGAGTACATCCGCCAATGTGTACTGGGTGAATTTCGTCGCGTTCCGCACAACCTCAAGTACTGTAAAGAGTATTGTCAATGTGTACCCAATGACATATCGCATCGTCAGTGCTATCGTTGGTTCGAACGATTTCGAGAGGAACAAATGTGATCTGTCAGACCGCTACAAAACCGGAAGACCTGCAACAGTGGATATGGACATGCTGAAGACCTTATGGGAGACTGACCAACGTGTGATCATGTAGGAGTTGGCCGAACATCTGGGCGCCAACAACACGAGCATTATCACGCCCCTGTATTAAATCAGGAAGGTGCACAAGAGGGGAGTTTAGGTACCGCATCAACTTACTGTTGAGCTGAAAGCAAATGGCGTTAGCACATGAGCTTCCCTACTTGCACGTGACCAAGTTGAACCTATGTTGGTCCTCAGTTTGACAGATGACAAGAAACGTGTCCTGTATGAAAATATGAGGGCTCGGAAACAGTGGTTGGACCCAAAACAGAAACCTAAGCAGGCTCGAAAAACCGGATTACATCCACTGAGATCCTAGTTTCGGTTTGGTGAGATGAGCGGGGTGTCGTATTTTTTAAACATCTGCCAAGACAACACCACTATCACCGCCGATATTTATTGCCGTCAGCTCGGGGATCTGTACCCATCGTTCACGTCAAAGCAACCAGAACTGCTGAGCCGCAAGGATATCCTCTTACAGCAGGGTGAAGCTAGCCGTCACACTGCACAGGTGACGTGTCACACGATCAGGGACATGGGACGGGAGCTGCTGCCAGACACAGCCTATTCCCCTGACATTGCCCCCAAGCGGGACGATGTGAGACGGTCACTCACTCACTCACTTCTTTGCGTCCAGGCCGCCACATTTCTATAGGAACGGTATCCAACATCTGACCATACGATATTAACAGGCCGTGGCAAACGATGGCGACTACATTTTGGACTGATTCGTACCTGTGTATACGGTAATTAGCACTTTCATGATACCTTTTCTTTCCAACACAATGGAAAAGCAATTTTGTATCTATCAAGCCTTTTACTTACTAAAGTGCATCGCATAAATACAGAGACAATTGACGTAATGCGAATATAGGTAGGAAGCTGAAGTGGTACCTAAGTAGTCATAACACTACAACAAACGCTTCGATCCGTCGAGATGACCGGATTGTGTGAAAAGAACACCACAAAGTGAAATAGTGTAATTTTAGGTGTCTGATAAATATAAAGACAACTATGTAAAATAGCCACATGCAAATGAGATGTACAAATTAGCAGGTTGTACGCACGCGCATGGGCCGTAATTCGGCTCAGCCTACAAAAGACAGCGAACCTGCCGTCAGACATTCATTTGCCGAAATGTCACGCAACATTCAACTTTCTGGTGAGGAGATGCAGGAGATTTGGGGACTGAGAGCAAATAGATTGCCTGTAGTGAAAATTTGTAAAGCCATGGGGAGGAGTAGGGCAGTCATTTATAAGACGTTATCGAAACGCGATGCATTAACTGCCAGAAAATGGCATGGAAGGCCTCGAATAACAACCAGACGAGATGACCGCGCCATCATGCTTTTAGTTTCATCACAAAGGTTATCACTATGTCAAGTTTCTCGGACTGTTGGTGTCACCGTCTCAAAGGACACAGTTCCTCGACGAATCAAGGAAAACCCCAACATTGTGCTCCGTAAAATGCGCCGTCTGTCACACCTCACGCGGCGCCACAAGGAATCTAGATTGTTATGGGCAAACAGTTACATGCACTGGACGGACGAGTGGATCACAACTATTTTCTCCGATGAGAAAAAACTTCAACCTGGACGACCCTGACAGTTGGAACTGCTATTGGCATAATTTACGACGCGAGCCACGCACCGTCTTCAGCAGACAGAAAGAAGGCGGATCTGTGATATTTTGGGGAGCTTTTGCGTTAAATGGGACAACGGATATCGCTTTCCTTCAAGGCAGGCCAAACTGCGAAACGTATCAGGACATACTCAGCAGCCAACGTCTTCCGTTTGCCGAAGCTCTAGCGGGTGTTGAATATCTGTTCCAGCAAGACAATGCCTCTATCCATCGGTCTGCATCAACGAAAAGCTGGTTTAATGCTCATCATGTGACCGTAATGGATTGGCCAGCACGCAGTCCAGATCTAAACCCTATCGAGAATTTCTGGGGTATCCTAGCTAGTGATGTGTATGCGAATGGGCGGCAGTTCTCAAATGTGGTGGCATTGAAAGAGCAGATTGAACGAAGCTGGTACGCACTCCGTCCAGAACACTTACATCACTAGGTGGACAGCATACCCAATCGGGTTTTCAGTGTTATTCGAAACAACGGCTCCACTATTCGTACCGGAGGTGCTCATAACTAGTAAGCCTTTATATTTTTGAGACAGCGTATTTCTGTTTTTTGCTTGTACTTGGTGTTGCATTTGTTATGTTTCCGTCAAACTATTGTGCAGCTGCGTGTCCTATGCTATTTTTGCAACAAATATGAGGTGTACATTTCAGCTCCTTGTTGTTTCTTTTTTATTCGAGAATGTGTTCTGTCTCTATATTTATGCGACGCACTATATAATCTCATTAATAGAACAGACAATTGCGTTTACTTCCCAATAAACAAAATAAATCGAGAGAATATCCTAGTACTTTTAGTAGATAATTTATGCTGTGTATCCGTCGCATGCCAAGATCTTTGTGGGTGTACAATAATACGATTGATTCGACAATATGCATACTTGTTTAATTTTGTAATATCTAAGGAACTCTTCGTAAATGTTAGAAATCATTATCTTTCTTTGTTGATGCATCCATTTGAACTACTTCCTTCAGGGCCCGATAACAAAAATGAGAATTTGTTAACGAATAAAAAGGCAATGTAGTCATAAACTAGCTTGCACATGTACATATGGACTTTCTTGGATGCATCGCATTTCATCGGTGTCAGAATTTCTTATGTTCGTCTAATTATATTAATAATAATAAATAGAAGTTACTCGATTATGGGCTAAACACACAACGGTAAACCAGAGCAACAAGAAGTACACAGCCTTAGATCTATCTACTCAGAACATCGAGTTTGGAACGAAAGAGCCAAAAGAAGAGGATTAGGGCAAAAAAAGTCCTACACGGAATTTTTTTTTTTGATTGGAGGTTTAACGACCACCGTGAGCAACTCAATGGGCTATAAGCAGTCGCCCGTCCCTAATTTAGGGTCACTGGATCCAGGGAAGGAAGAGAGCCAGTGCCGTAAGACAAACACAAAATCTACGCCTCACCGGGATTCGGACCCGGGCCCCGTTCGGACGAAGGATCAGAGGCCATCGCTTAGACCACTGCGCCACCGGGGCGGCTCCTACACGGAATGCAGTACAACGATCTGCAATCGGATCATGTGAATAAAACTGCCTCCAGTGCATCCCCAACAAACGGATAAATTTTCCCTGAGACCGAAGGGATCCTGATGGCATACAAGATTAAGTAGTAAACACCAGAAACTATCGGAAGCATATCCTAAAGGATGCATAAGTAGAAAACGACACATGTCGGCTATGCCATCAAACGCCAGAGACCATCCAACATCACACAGCAGAGTGAAGAGTCCTCACACAAACAGAGTACACGAACAGGCACAATCAAGTAGCCAAGATTGTCCATCAGAAATTGGCAAGAAAGCACCACCTCATTACAACTGAGCCTGTCCCCTACTACAAATATGAGCCAACAGCGCTTCTACAGAACAACACCCACAAGATGTACTGGAACAGATAACACCACCCCCCACAATCGGGCCGACATCGTCCTGGTCGACAAGGAGAAGAAGTCAACGTACCTCATTGACGTAGCCGTACCCAACACGTGCAATATCCAGAAGACGCACGGAAAGAAGCTGTCAAAGTACAACGACCTACGATACGAAGTCAAGGAAATGTGGCATATGGAGAACGTCACAACCGTTCCCATAGTACAGTACTATCAGCCACAGTATTTGTACATCAGACCATTCACAGCTCTATACAGACACTAGAACTTCAACTAACACCTACATGGAACTACAGAAGGCAGCTTTCCTGAACATTTGTAGGAGAGTAAGGAAATTCCTGGGCACCTGAAAGAAAGAAATAACACTTCCCAGACTTGGTACGTCGTACCCGTCCTGGAAGGAAGAAAAGGAATACCTCAGATAGAGGTGGAATCTATCTTCAAAAAATAATAATAAAAACTTTCATTACAAATAATAATAAGTAACGATCGGCACCTAGAGCATAACACAGCAGACATAACAGTCATAGAAAATTGGAAAGTCTGGATAATTGATATAACGATTCCTGGAGATGCCAGAGCCGATAAAAAAGAACTGGAAAAAAATGTCTAAATGCAGAGACCTGTCCATAGAAGTTACCCGATTATGGACTAAACACACAACGGTAGTTCTCACTGTCATCTGAGCACTTGGAGCAATGTCAAAAAATATTATGAATTATTTCAAAAAATTGCAGTTTTCTGATGTACCACCAACACAACTGCAAAAGACAGCTTTAATTGGGACAACATATGTTTTACGCCGGAAATGAAATCTACCCCGGAAATTGAATTTTTTTGGAAATTTGTGTCAGCTCAACAACACCAGTCAATGATAGAATTTTATTATTTATGTTTGATCGTGATAGGCTGTCATTCGTATATTTCGAATAAAGTTAATAATAATATTTTTGAAAAACTAAGCCGAAATGCTCACAATTACTGCAGCGGTTTCTTTGTAAGCATTTATTTTTATGACTGACATATCCTCTTTCATTGGTTCTACGAAAAGAAGATTCATCAATTCACCTGCATAAGTACTGCTCAATGTAAGGAATTCGTAAACTTTATTGTTTGTTGTTATTATTTAATTCCACTCGGTATGTACCGGGGACTGTGATTCGATGTGTATGATATTGAATCATTCATTTTATTTTACACCCACAAAGATCTTGAAATGCAAATAATACATAGCATAACTCTACTACAAAGAGTACCAGAATGCTCTCTCAACTTTTTTTAAATCCGACTTTTAAAAGCAGGGATATCCCAAAAACTTATTTCAATATCGCTCCTTTCCCCCGAACGAGGAATTTATGTGGGATTTTGGGCAGGAAATTAACGTAAAATGTTTTCTAAGCTAAACATATCTCACGGAAAAAGTTTTTTTTTTCAAGTGGATTTTTCCATCAGCCAATTTTAATGCAGATATACTGTAAATGAAGTCGTCAGCTTATGCCCTATAACGATAAACTTGTGTGTGAAAAAAATATGCAAGACATTCGGCATCAGAAACGTTATCCGACAAAGAAAGGATTTTTAAAGTAGCGATGTTAAACGAAGAGATTATGAAAATAAAAAAGAGTATCATCCCTCCCCCAGTCCAGAGCAAAAAGTCTTCACTACTTTAAGCAGAAAATATATGCAATGGAATCCCGTGGTATGAGGAATCTGACCACAATAGGATTTTTCAATCTGATTTTCATAAACGCGCATACAGCTGCATATATAATGGAAACAGAAGTAGGCACTTACTCACCCAAGTGACAAAACAATTCTTCACCAAAAATCAGGAACTTTATGCAGAATATTTTCCAGCAAAGACTTTTTCCTTGGGACAAAAGCGGCGATTTTTTAAATCGGACTTTCAGAAGCAGATATATCAGGAAATTCCAATTTGCCTTTATTCCCATAGTGGAAAACTGTGAATTACTATCCAAGATAGTCTTCGTTATAAATGGTACCGAACAGGACAGATATTCTTTAATAGGATATTTAGAAGCACTCGTATGGCGCAAAATGCATTTTGATTTTGTTAACATATCCATTTACGCCATCAAACGGCAAAATTCTACAAGGTGTCCATAAAGTCTTACCCGCAGTACAAAAATTATTATAAAAAAATCTATGTGAGTTAAAATGGTTGGTAACATAATATAGCAGCACTCATAAAGCTTTTTATTGTTTTTTACGCTTTCTAACCGTAGGTTGAAGAAGCATATATGCTCCAGCTTTTTCCGTCCGTCTGTCTGTCGGCACGATAACTCACGTAAAAATGGTTCGATTTCGATGAAATTTTAGTATGTGGTAGGGGACCACCAGGGGACGAACCCTATTTGAAAATGGGTGAAGTGGGATCAAAGGTCACGCCATAAGAGCGGGATCCATTTCATTGCCTTTATGCGGCATAACATGCGTAAATATGGTTCGATTTCAATGAAATTTTAGCAGTTGGTAAGGAACCACCTGGGAACGAACCCTGTTGAAAATGGGCGAAATGGGGTCAAAGGTCAGGGCATAGAGGTGGAATTCATTCCATTGCCTTTATGCGTCATAACATGCGTAAATATGGTTCGATTTCGATGAAATTTTAGTATGTGGTAGGGAACCACCTGGGCACGAACCCTATTGAAAATGGGCGAAATGGGGTCAAAGGTCAGGCAGAACATAAGAGCGGGATTTGTTCCATTGCCCTTATGCGTCATAACGTGCGTAAAAATGGTTCTATTTCAATGAAAGTTTAGTATGTGGTAGGGAGCCACTGGGGACGAACCCTATTGAAAATGGGCGAAATGAGGTCAAAGGTCAGGACACTGGAGTGGGACCCATTCCATTGCGCTTGTGCATCATAACTTACCAAAAAATGTTTCGATTGCGAGAAAACGTTATCATGTTGTTCCGGAGGTATAGTGAACCGGTTCTGTTGAATATCAACGAAATGGGGTCAAAGGTCATTGCACAAAAGCAAGATTTATTCCACAGCCATTATTCTCATAACGTGCGTAAAACTGCTTCCATTGCGACAAAACTTTAGTATGTTATTCTTGAGGTGTACTGAACCGGCTCTGTTGAATATCATTGAAATGGGGTCAAAGGTCAGGACACAGGAGCGAGATTTATTCCACAGCCATTATCCTCATAACTTGAGTAATAATTTCTGGTATGTTGGAAAGCGTATCATAATCAATGCATTGCATGATTTTACTAACTTGTTTAGATGAGCGTTACTGCTGAATAAGAGACGCATTTCATCGATAATGGCTTCATGCAAGAAAAAGAGCTGTGTGTGTTGTGATTTTATGAGACATCGGCGGTTACTGGCCAGCATCATTTCAGAAAAGAGTGCAGACGACGATCACCACTGGACCAAAAAAGCATAAAAGCTAGGTATGAAATTTTTAAAGTGACGGTTAGTGTTGGCGTTAACCCTCTAGTGAGCCTACCACCGGTTACACAAGAGACAGCTGCAGCTGTTCATTAGACATTTCTGTGGAGCCCAAGGAAATCCATTCGTCGTGCTTCACTGGAAACTGGGATACCCCATGCCACGACTCACAAAATTTTACACAAAGGTCTTCATCTGTATGCTTATAAGGTACAGATCGTTCAAGCTCTTCACCCTAATCACCGTCCTCGCCGTACTGCATTTGCGTCGGAGATGTTGCAGCGCATAGCTCATGACAGTGATTATCTGGCGCTGTGTCTGTTTTCAGATGAAGCCACATTCTACGATGCTTCAAGCTCTTCAGCCTGATGAACATGTTACGTGTACCTGTACATGCTGGAACTTTTCTAAAAAACGTTCCAGCATGTCAAGGAAATCTGTGTAACTTTTATAAGGTACAGATCGTTCAAGCTCTTCAGCCTGATGACCGGCCTCGCCGTGCTGCATTTGAGACGGAGATGTTGCAGCGCATAGCTCATGACAATGATTAATTATCTGCACTGTGTGTTTCTCAAATGAAGCCATATTCCACGTCTCTGGTACAGTAAATAGACTCAGTGTAAGAATCTGGATTAAAAAATCCCCATTATGTCATGGAACAAGAGAGGGCTATCCCGAAAGTGAACGTATGGTGTGGCCTGATGCATGACAGAATCATCGGACCCTTCTTTTTCACAGAGCCCACAATAACATGTTACGTGTATCTGGACAAGCTGGAACTTTTTGTAGCACCTCAGTTCTATGCACTAAAACATTCGGTTCTTTTCCAACAAAACGGTGCCTCACCACATTGGTCAATACTGTTTCGTAAGTTCCTGAATGCCACATTTCAGGACAGATGGATTGGTGTCAACCGACGGTCCCCGTTACATGACCACCTTGATCGCCCGGCATAACCCTCTAGACATGGCCACGTCGATCGCCCGGCAAAACCCTCTAGACTTTTTCTAGACTTTTTTCCTGTGGGGTTATGTGCAACACAAGTTTAAGCCAGCAGTGCTCCGGATGTCGAGACGTTGAAGAACAGAATAACGGACGTCATTGGTTATGTCTCTGCTGAGATGTTAAACAAAACATGCGTGAAATCGAATATCGCTTAGATGTCGTCCGGGCTACAAATGGCGCCCATGTGGATGTGTATTGACACTGAAAAGGAACTTTACTTGCGCACCATCATTGTCGTGCAGCCCCTTTCTTGTACCTGTAATACATTTTTTATATTAATTTTTGTAATGTGGGAAAGACTTTATTGACGCCCTGTATATCAGAAAGGGACAGAAAAGCAAGGATTATCTTTCCCAATTTTGAATTTCCTAAGGGAAAAACAATGTTTGAAATCGGATATACAACTTTGTATAATGTCCACGGACAGACAGACGGAAGGGAAGGAAGTGATACTACACAGGAACGTACCTACTTTTCAAAAGCTGTGGTTATAAGGGATACAGAATAATTCGGTAGGACATGAATCGTTCATAAGATAAGGGAAGAGATGACCAAATTCACAGTCAGAAGATAAAATAAAAAAGCAAAAAGGTGTTCAGCATGCGGAGTCCATATTCCAATATCCTCATCTATTCATTTAAGGCATCCTTCTTTTCTGAGATATTCTTTTCGCTTCTTAGAAACAGTTTGCTGCGATCAAATAATGCTTCTTTTTACGTACATGTCTCTTTTTACATTAAAATCCCTTCCAGTATGTTTTTTTTTGTAAAACTGTTTGCGCAATCTAACGGATGAAAAAGGTCAAAATTAATCCAACGCTTAAATACAAAGGATCTACATAAACAGGTTGAAACAATATTTTTTTCGATTGTACTGAGTTCACTTTTGGAACTACGTTTTGTGGAAAAAATGTTCACTTTTTTCAACGTATTTCTGCATTTAATAGAAAAAGAATTGTAGGTTTTTAAAATTGTTTTTGTGTTCTTTCATAACCGCTGAAGTTGAAAAAAATAACCTTGGCTGCCTTGCTGAAATATTAAAAAAATCGTGACACTGAAATAATGTTCTTACAAAGCATCATAGGCCCCTTCCCTGAAATGTTAGAGCATGTTTTCATTTTAATGTTTTGTAACGCTTTTAATTTTTTCAGCGAAGGAGCGTTGATTTCTTTGCTGATTATTAAACAGATACAAAATATTCCAATAACGGAAAGATCGAAGAGATGCTGAACAACGTAATGTAGACAAATTGTAACTAAAGGAACTGTGACGTACAACACAGGTGAAAACATGTATCCAGACGAGAAATCTGCAGCGAGACATTCTGTCCGCGTACCTCAGTTGGGAGAGCAACTTACTCCGGAGTGAGGGAACACGGAATTGATGCCCGTCGCGGAAAAACTTGTCTTCACATTGGCGCCCGATTGTGTAAAATGGATCCACCGGCCGTTGGGTTCTTCGAAAAATGTGTGATGTTCTTCCACACATTGTTTGGAATTAATGAAAAATTCCTACTTCGCTTCAAAGAGAAAGAACATTAAGAGGGAGATGATGAGACGTACTACAGAGGTGAAAACATGTGTCAAGACGACAAATCTGCAGCGAGACATTCTGTCTGTGTAACTCAGTTGGGAGAGCGACTTACTCCGGAGTGAGGGGACACGGTTTCGATGTCCATTGCGGACAAACTTGTGTTTTCACAGAACATAAGCCACGCAAAGGGATCTGAAGTTATAGTTTAGGTACACTAGGTCAGCAAGAATTTCCTTAAATGTTAAGTCATTTCAAGATAATTAACACAGCAATAGGACATCTCCGAATTGACTGTAATTATTGTTTCAAACGTGAATTAAATCACATTAAGTGATTTCTTCTTCATCAGCCATCCAACGGTTCACCTTTTAACGACACTAGCCTCATTTCTCAATCAAAGTAAAAAATAAAGTTGAATTAATCCATATTCTTTTAATTGAAACATTTAAAATTAGATTATTGGATTAATATAAATAGCGTTCTTTTAACAACAATGTAATGATGGTTCTTACTTGTAATTTAAGATGTGGAGTTCTAGCCATCAGAAATATTTTTCGACACGATGCACAATAAAAAAAATTTAAATCCGATTAAATATATAGGTCAAACTGTGGTATTGCTATAATTCCTTCTTTAAAAATATATTCGCCTTTGAAAAATATTAAAAGATATCTGCATTGCTACTCATAATGTTTTTAAATGAAATAATTCCTTCCATGCGTGTTAATGATGTAATTTAGTCAAAATAGTATAACTATACTAAAAATCCGAAAATTCTTGGCGTAGAATAGGAATAAAAGTTTCTAAGTTTTCACACATCAACCAGATGGCTTTCTCAAGGAAGGTAGACAGCTAACTGCAAACTGGATAATAGAACCTTTCAACACTTTGAACGCGGTGACTTGACTAGACAATAAATGGTTAGGAGCAAACGTGATATTTCGAAGAAACGAGATCACTTTGGTTGGGCACGCGGTACAATGGTAGAGAACTCAGCATTATTTGAAGAACTGATTCCAAATATTCCAAAATTCCAAAATGCCGCAACTTCGCTATCTGGGCTCTATTCCCTACATACCAAATATTTCCTATCAACTCAAAAAACGCGCTCAGGAGGATGAACTTCGGTGTCGGCATAAGGTCTCCGGCATCTTCATACACGATGCTTATGAGAAATATTGACAAGCCCCCTCTTCTCAACGAAGCAGGTGTTTATGCCATCCCACTAAAATAACCGGACGGCTCCAGGCGATACTACATCGGAATGACCAAACGTTCGTTTGGAATTAGAATCAGCGAACATAAAAGGGATACAAGAGACGGGAAAATAACCACTGCCTTATCAAGAGAAGTCAAGTTAAAGTCCGCCGATCCTATATGGAGTGATGTAAAGAAATTAGCTTCATACTCCACGCCCAAATCTACCGCCATTCGCGAAACCTTGGAAATCTTGACCAGCTGCGAGGCTTGCAATGATAACGCTTCTCTGGAGTTGCCACGTATTTGGAATCAGTTCTTCAAATAATGCTGAGTTCTCTTCCATTGTACCGCGTGCCCAACCAACGTGATCTCGTTTCTTCGAAATATCACTTTTGCTCCTAATCATTTATTGTCTAGTCAAGTCACAGCGTTCAAAGTGTTGAAACGTTCTATTATCAAATTTGCAGTTATCTGTCTACCTTCTTTGAGGAAGCCATCTGGTTGATGTGCGAAAGCTTGGAAACTTTTATTTCTATTCTACGCCAAGAATTTTCGGATTTTTAGTATAGTTATACTATTTTGAGTATAATTTGGTGTACAGTTCCTACTTTTTGAACTTGATGTAATTTAGACTAAACGTTTTATTTAAAATGAGCATTAAAGCTTATTGAGCTGCGAAATTGTTAGTTTGTGCAATGAAACCAACACCATGATTCGTGGAGAGAAATACTTTCCGATGCCGTACAGCATTTTCAATATTTCCGGGATGATAGGTGTTAGTAGCAGTTTTTGTCTGCCAGCAACAAAGGAAGCGCGAAGTTATAAGAGCTGACTTCTGACCTCCCGTCTTAGTAGTTCCAGGCCTGGGATACGCCATGGCTGGTGTGTTTCCACTTCTGGCTCTTTACCATCACTGCAACCAGTGACCCCAAATAAGAGACGAGCGATTGCTTATAGTTCGTTGATTTCCTTAGGGCGGTCGTTAAACAACAAAACAGAACAAAAAGTCTGACTCTTAATAAATCCCATAATACCTGCAATTAGGTGCATCTTTTTGCAGAGATGTCTTTAAACGGACATATTAGGTGTATAAATAATTCTTAAAGCGTTTTGTGGGTGACGTACCGCTAATTTACATATCCGACATTCCCCCGCATTGTAGTCATGAGACCGTTATTGGTCCAGAGTATGAAATGTGACACAAAGGTTTGCCCAACAGTCAAACGCACTATAATGAATTAGCTTTATTTTGCTTTCCGCTAAGCTAATTATAATGAATAAGCTCTTTCTACCAGCTAGCTAATGATAATAATGAAGCTTTCCTACTGAGCTTCAAATAGTGAATTCAAATGGTTGTTGTTACTAGTTAATTAAGATCATGAATAAAGTCTCCTGCTAGTAGTGTAGTAATAGTATTTAACCAAACTTATAACTGGTAGTAATGTTGTAGCAGTAATTAGGATAAATAAAGTCTTATGCTGGTTGTTACTAGTAATATTAATTGAAATAAACCTAACAGCCAGACAGAGGTCTGACGGTACTATGAACTGAGAAAGACGTACTTACATAAAACCTTTTATTATCAACTTCAACTGGTATCAACACACACCGCTACTCAAATAACACGTAGCTCCTCTAGTATAACAACAAACGATCTCCTTATAACAACAAAATCTCTCCGTACAACACCAAACGCTCTCCGTACAATAACAAACGCTCTCCGTACAATAACAAACGCTCTCCTTATAACAACAAGATCTCTCCGTACAACACCAAACGCTCTCCGTACAATAACAAACGCTCCCTTTTGCTATCGATGAACGCGCCTATATACTAGCTACCACCACGTCATGACTTACACTCATTGCCAGATCTCATTCATCGGGTGAAATAATATTTCGTTCAGTAAGAAGATAATTTACATAGTAAAATAAAATAACCAGAGATAGTAAAATCAAAAGGAAAGTGAATATAGAGTATACGTTACAGCACTTGCACATCGGAAGGTGAATCCTGCATTCGTTACGAATATCATAAAGGAAAAATTACTGCAAAAGCATATGCATCGATCTGTTCTGGGGGAGAATACTGTATCGAAAAGCATATGAGAGTGCAAAACATTGTATTGAAAAGCATATGAGAGTGCAAAAGATTGTATTGAAAAGCATGTTTCGTGTTAGCAATGGAGAACCTAGCTGCACTGAGCAGGAGGTTGCACATGAGCAACTGCAAACATTTCTGGATGAAGATTAGTCTCAAACGTAAAAAGAACCAGCTGAACAACTGGGAGTAACTCAACAAACCATATCCAATCGCTTGGGCGTAATGGGAAATATTCAGAAGGAGGGACAATGGGTGCCACATGACCTGAGCCAGTGGAAGAAGGATGAGCATGTCATGAAGTGTTTGAATCTGTTGAATAAACAACACAGAAAGTCTTTCATGTGGAAAATTATTATGGGTGATGAAAAGTGCATATGATACGACACTCCCAAGAGCAAACAAACCCCGGTGAAGCAACGACTTCGACACCGAAACGTAATATTCATTCCAAGAAAGTTCTGCTGTGCATCTGTTGGGTTATGCAGGGTGTGCCCAATTAGAAACTATTGGAACAGAGTCGAACTGTTACTGCTGATCGCTACAGGCAACAATTGCTGCGACTAAACCAGGAAAGCTGTCGGAAACGTCCATTCACTTGCAAAGTATTGCGTCTTGTGAAATTACTGCATGACAACGCTAGGCCGCATGTCGCAAAATCAATCAAGGAAATGTTATTGACGCTTGGATGGAAACGTTTAGAGCACCCGGCGTATAGTCCTAAAATAGCCCCATCAGACTATCATCTGTTCCGATCAATGCAACATGGTTTGTCTGCTGTACGGTTCCGGACATGTGACGAAGTGCAAAAATGGGTTGATGACTTAATCGCGTCACACCACAAAGTATTCTTCAAGGCTGGAATCCGTCAGCTGCCTGACCGATTGCGAAATATGATAGATAATGACAGCGCATATTTTGATTCGTAAAGGTATTATTTTCTCTTAAATTGCATGTAGAGTTGTCTTAAAACGCTTTAAAACTCATTTGTACACCTAATATGTTTTCTTTTGTCTGATCCCGTTTGTTTCCATGAAGTTCAATGTTTTCTTAACTGTTCTATGATTTCACGAAACAAGGCCTTAACTATTTGGAGGAAACTATCAAACATAAAAAATAAAATTAACAAAACAAAATATCCTCGTTGCCATTAAAGAGGATTTACGTTTCAACATGCAATACCTTATCCGATGTTTCCCTTGCTATTTATCCAGGTTCAAGTTGTTTCTTTTTTCTCATTCGCCAAGATTTCCCCTTCCGTGTAATCTTGATGCATATAAAAGAGTGATGCGGGTCTAACTTACGCATCAAAGCTCAAGGTAATTGTTACAGGCTTTCCAGAGTTTCACGCGTCAATGCTTACAATATTTATGATAGCGGAAGTTCAAGCCCGTTTAGGTTTCCCGTTGCAGATGTTTGCTAACCAATAGTTCTTGTAAAGGTCTTGATCATACTATTTATACATTTCGCCATCAGGGTGAAATATGGTGCATTTAAAATAAAATTAATGAATGTGAATGACTATTTTTTACTGCGAAATTTGTCTTTCGATATGAGAAAGCAAAAATATTTCTGATAATGTAAATCATTTCTTTTCTTGTTGCTAAGTTCCGTTTCTTTGGAAGTATTTAATGTAAAACACAATTGCAGAACGATGAAAACATGAAATAGAAGTCGTCGCTCTTTCCACGTTTATACTTTTCCACGGAGAAAGAGCGATGACTTCTATTTGATGTTCCTAATCCACGTCAACTGTGTATTTATTATTCATTCGCCTTCTACACTATCTACCAACAAGTAATTGGACTCCCCTGCAATCGACGATATCTGCGGTCCTGATACACGTCACGGACGCCGCCGTTAAATATCGTGTGAGAAACAACAACGCAACCAGTCGCATGCAATATGTCACGCAGTTCGGAACTCTCGGATTTCCAGAAAGGTGTAATCGTCGGGTATCACAGAAATGGCCGATCTATACGTGACATATCCAGCGAGTTGAAGTACCCAAAATCGACAGTGGCGTACGTGATGGGCAAGTGGAAGATCAGAGGTGACTGTCGGAATGTGCCCCGACCCGGCAGACCCACAAAACTGGGAATTAAAGACCGACGGGTGCTGGCCAGAGAAATTCAGACGAACCGCACTAAATCGATGGGCCACATCCGCGAGGAGTTTCAACAGGCATCCGGGAGTGTTCTTTCAAAGAGTACCATCCGTAAGGAAGCCCATCTGCTCGGTTATCATGTTCGTGCTGCCGCCCACAAGCCTTTGATCACCAAGTCCAATAGCGCTGCTCGGCTAACGTGGTGCAAAGAACGTCGACAGTGGACCGTTGAACAGTGGAAACAGGTTCTCTGGAGCGAAGAATCAAGGCTCACCCTCTACCGTTTGGATGGCACGGTCTGGGTTTGGCGTCTCCCCGGAGAACGCCTGCTGCAGGAATGTATTGTGCCAACTGTGAAGTTCGGCGGCGGTGGAATTATGCTATGGGGGTGTTTCTCCTGGTATGGCACGGGACCCTTCGTCGTAATTCCTGGTAGACTCAACGCCGAGACCTACTGCACCATTTTGGATGACCATGCGCTTCCTACGTTATCGCAGTTTAACGGGGTGGACCCATGTTACTTTTAGGATGACAATGCCACCTATCATGTTGCGAGGTCCACCATGACGTGGTATGGTGACAATGGGGTTAATCGAATGGACTGACCTGCGCAGAGCCAGGACCTTAATCCTATCGAGCACCTCTGGGACGAGTTGGAGCGTCAACTTAAGGGGTGCCCCCACCGTCCGAAATCGGTGAAGGAACTGACCTGTCTCCTCCAAGCCGAGTGGAAGAAAGTACCGCTAGCCGTCGTACAACGCCTGGTTGAGAGTATGCCCCGGAGAGTCGCATCTGTAATCGCCGCTCCACCATCTATTGAAGGTGAATAAACTTTGTTTTCCTTTGCTATCACAGGTGTCCAACTACTTGTTGGTAGTTAGTGTAGTTATTTGTTCAGTTGCTACTGTTCATCTTCCGCGAATCCCCAGCATTGTGCAGGGCTCCAAAGAAAGCAAACTGCCAGGTGGTTTGGCAGTTTGTCGTATGTGAGTCTGGAGAGTTTCGAAGGTGCAGTGGAAGCATGTCCGGCGCGTAACTGGAAGGCCCTGGGTTCGATTCTCGGTGGCGGCCGATGAAACGTTTTACGTGACTCACTTATAAACATGAAAAGAGCGATGCCATCTATTTGATGTTCCTAATCCACGTCAACGATGATAAATTGCTCTAGTTACGGATATTTGCTCTTGTTACGTATTTTTGCTCTAGTTACGGATATTTGCTTACCTACGTATATTTTCTCTGGTTTTGAATATTTACTCTAGTTACGGATATTTGCTTACTTACGTATATTTTCTCTGGTTTTGAATATTTACTCTAGTTACGAATGTTACCTCTAGTTACGGATATTTGCTCTAGTTACGGATATTTCAATTGGGAGCCCTTGGCGCGTGGTTGTGCAAATATTGTCGGGAAAGAAACGTTCAGTAGCGAACAAAAGTATTTGGCGAAACACTTTTTTGACCATAATGCTTTTTCTGCTGAACCAAATCGGGTCATTTTGGAATATGATATGTGTTGATTCGTGGGTTACAATGCCGCACAGTTTGTATTTCACTCAGAGCGAATTTGGCGTTCGAAAAGGGAGGATATGTATTCAAGAGTCGACATTTATTACCCATTTGTTTGGTGCATGTATTAATATTTTTCTTGCAATTTTTTGTGGGTTTTAATATGTGTAGTGTGATACTAAGTCAATTTTAGGTTTTCAGAAATATGTAAAAAGGCGGATATCCCTGTTGGAGATCGTCAGGCGGCCGTGAACATGATGGAATCCGGAATGCGCGTCACCGACATTGCGAGGGCCCTGAAGATCCGTCACCAGTCCATTTTAGCTATCCTGCAACGTTATAAGAAGACTGGGATCGTCGAGAACAGTCAGCGATGTGGTAGGCCTCGTTCCACTATGTTGCGTCAGGATAGACGCATCCTCCGTCGATCTCGTGCTGATCCCACTTTGACTGCTGTGGACATCGCCACCGAATCCCGCGACAGCGACGACCTAAATGTCAGCCGAATGACAATCTCCCGTCGTCTCATTGCTGGTGGATTGAATGGAAGACGCCCAGCCAAAAAAACCACTCATCGGAGTCAAGAATCGACGAGCCAGAGTCGTGTTCGCGCGCCGTCATCGACACGGGACCGCGGCGGACTGGAGTAAATTGCTTTTCACCGACGAGAGCAAGTTCAACTTGTTCGGAAGTGATGCCATCCGATACATACGACGTCCGTGTGGCCAGAGATTCAACCCCAGTTCATTCAGCCAACTGTCAAGCACGGAGGAGGTTCGCTCATGGTTTACGGCGCCTCCTCTCGCAATAGAATGGGCCCCATCATCAATATTGACGGAATAATGACCGGCCAGAGCTACACAAACATGTTGATCAACGATGTCTTCCCATGGGCAAACCAGAACATGCCACCCGGTTGGATCATGCAGCAAGACAACGACCCGAAGCACACCACCAGAGTAGCAAAGGCAGCCTTCCAGCAGCAACATGTCACACTTCTAGACTGACCAAGCCCATCTCCAGACCTCAACCCCATCGAGCACATGTGGGAGGAGCTGCAGAGACGATGTGCGAAGAAAACCTGCCGGAATAGGGCCCAGAAGTTCGACCAGCTGTCTGCAGAATGGGCGCGAATTACGCAGGTCACCGTCGAGAAGCTAGTGGACTCGATGCCGGCCCGTTGTGCAGCTGTTATTAAGTCTCGTGGTTATCCCACTGAGTATTAGTTATTGTTTTGTTTTCTGTTATCGTTGCATTAAATGAATGTGCTACACACCTACTTTGTTGGTCAATTTGAATGATCTTTGCGATTAAGCTCGGTACCTGATCTGTGTTAAGGTTTCCGTTCCATCTGCATATGAGTCATGTTTACAACTGACTAACACATATCATATCCCAAAATTACCCGATTTGGTCCAGCAGAAAAAAAAATATGGTCGAAAAAGAGTTTCGCAAATTACTTTTGTTCGCTACTGTAGATGGGAAAGAACGCTGATGAGCCATTGCATTTTGACCCCCTACCTAATAAATTTTAGGACCTCCTTTAGCCTGCAAAACAACGGCCACTTGGCAAGGATTCGATTCGATGAAGTGGCGATAGGTATCTTAGAATATCTGGTACCATAACGTCAACACCAGGTCTTCCAGTTCCCATACATTTCGGGGTGGTGGTGATTTAGCGAGAACCCGCTTTTCCAAGTCGAACCACAAAATGTTCGATTGGATTTATGTGAGATGAATTTAGAGGCCAGGGCATTAACAGAAAATCACCAGCATGTTTTTTGAACCACTCCTTAACGATTCTGGCCGTGTGGGATGGCGCATTATCCTGTTGGTAATATCAATCACCAGCAAGGAACACAGTTTCCATCAATGGGAGAACGTGGTCCTCAACGATGTTCAGAAACCTGATAACTATCAGGAACTGTGCTATTAGGATAATGAGGCCTAAAGTGTCCCAGGTAAACATCGCCCACAGCATAACAACGCCGCAGTGGGCCTGTTTCCGCACAACAGCGCATCCAAGTGCCACAGCCTCCGTTGGTAATCGGGGTATCCGCGCTATGTCATCTACGTGATGCACCAGAAATCTTGATCCGTCAGAATAGGCCACTTTTTCACAATCATTCACGATCCAATCTCGATTATCTTGGGCTCTTTTCATGCGTTGCGGGCGATGACGTGCAGTGATCATGAGGACCCGGCTGGGTCTTCGGCTACGCAGGCCCATGCGCGAAAGGCTGCAATGGACTGTGTGATGTGACACATTGCCGTGATCATTACTGTTGTAGCCGCGGGTGGTTTGTCGCACTGTGGACTTGCGATCGCTGTGAACAATGAGCGACAGTTTCCGCTCCCCTCTGGCATCAGCCAGCTGCGGACGACACACGGCTGGACAACGGTTTGTCGTTTGGCCATCTGTGCACCACTTTTGATACGTACTCACTACAGTGGCACGTGAACAACCCACAAGCCACGCCGTTTCCGATATCGTAGTTCCGAGGCACCGTGCGGTCACAGTTTGTCTTTTATCAAACTCAGATAAATAATCAGCTTTTCGGATATTGACTCCGAGCATTCTACTAGCGGAAAGCCGGTCCTCGGGTTTTATATTTTCTGCTCTGTGAACTTCCCCTGTGTCACCGTTCGGTCTCCAGGCGCGTTCATTTCTCTAGGCTAGGGGGTGGTCATAACATAGTGGTTCATCGGTGTATAAAACGCAGGGGTATGGTAATTTTTCTTATGTCAATAATTACACGATTGAGCAAGTGCAAGAAATATGTACGAGGAATAACCCGATCTCAAAACTGTGTCATAACTTCTCGCGCTGGTGAACCCTATTGTAAGACCGTGAACGACATAGAAGAAATACACTGCTGCCTGTGGAGAATGATACAGCAAGAAATACCTAAGATACTGAAGTGAGATTTATTGGGTACATTACTTATAATGCAAGATGTAAGTCAGCAGAAGGACAGATATGGAAATGATGTGGAATACACAACAGTCAGTACCTTTTGTACCGACCACGAGCGGAGATAACGGCTCGTACACGTCGTGGCCCCGACTGGAAGATGTTCTGGATGTGGCACTATGATTCCTACACGCAGTTCATCTTGAATTACTGGTGATGGAGACTGACGAGCCAGGCGTCCGGCGACCATATCCCACACTTGTTTAGTGGGAAACAAATCAGGCGAACGAGCTGACCAAGGAGGATGTCATACATATGTCGGATATCCAGGAGCTGCAAGACATTCAACGCGTGGCACCAAATCAGGTGCAACCGACTCCCACCCCGGAAAAACAGTATAAATAGCTATGATGTGTTCTGAAACATACTCTAATATAATCTTCCTTTTTAGTTTTTGTGTTCTTATGCAAAATTGGGTTACTCTCTTTTAACGTTTTTCAGTCCTAAAGCCAGACTTTCCCTCTCGACGAATTTGTGTTTCGAGATGTTGACATCAGGTCGGAAGTTAATTACGTAATCGAAAGCTAGAAGCAAGAGTTGATATTTTTAAGTTTAGGAAAATATCAAAATGTTTTCCTTGTCTCTGCGAAATTACATTGTAAATCACCCCGATCTCCATAACGAATCTCAACCCTATCGTTAAATTGTAGTTCCAAACATGCTGCTAAGTGGTGCTTCTGTTACAACCATCTTACTTGCTTTCATATAGGCCATATGTTTTATTCTTTTTCTTACATCTGATAGGGGGAATCGCCTTACGACCAATGTGTTCAGATTCCTCCTGGTGTATTGCATTTACATATAACTGTAAGTTTTAAATGTGTGCAATAAATAATTGTATTGTATTGTATTGGTCAGACCTCTGTTGTAGTACTATTTTTGAACGGAGCACTTGTTATCACGAGCACTTCATTATTACTGTCACTTGTTTTTGGCGGTAGCACTTGTTGATCAGTCCTACCACCATTTTTACGTTCACGATGTTTTTTTCTTGGTTTGTTTGGAGATGTAACCACCACAGTCCCGAATTTAGGGCCACTGGTTCTAGGCACGGAACAGAGCCAGTGCCATTAGACAAACACAAGGTCCATGTGTCAACGGGATTTGAATCTGGACCTCGACGAATTGTTAGAAATCAGCGATTAGACCACTGCGCCATCATGTTGGCTCGATGTTTTTGAACACGGTAGCTTGAACAGTTTCGATTTGCTACTAACGATTGCGCCAAAGCGTGCGCGGTCTTGGATCACTGCTGATGGTAGAGAGGATTCTGTGTTCTATATCGATATTTCTGTGATTAAGTATATCGATTGAAAAAATTATCTGACAAGTGACAAACTTCTAATAAAGCCAAACAAAGGGTGGACCTTGTGAGGTACTACAAAATTGAAAACATTTGTCAATACGACAAATCTGCAGAGAGACATTCTCTCCGCGTAGCTCAGTTGGGAGAGCGACTTACTCCGGAATGAGAGGACACGGATTTGTTGATGCATTTTCCTGGGTGCTATATTTGTCATAAGGCATAGTTAACTTTTTTACGCTTTCCAACCGTAGGCTGAAGAAGCGTATGTGCTCCAGCTTTGTCCGTCTGTCTGCCGGTCCGCACAATAACTCGCGCAAAAATGGTTCGATTTCAATGAAATTTTAGTATGTGGTAGGGTAAAACCTTAGGACGAACCGTATTGAAAAAGAGAGAAATGGGGCAAACGTTAGGACATAGGAGCGGGATCCATTCTATGGCCATCATGCATCATAATTTACGTAAAAATGCTTCCATTACGACAAAACTTTATTATGTTGTTCCGGGGGTATACTGTACTGGTTCTGTGGAATATCATCGAAATAGGGTCAAATGTCATGGTACAGAAGCGAGATTTATATCACATCCATTATCCTCATAACTTGATTACAAATGCTTCTAATGCGACAAAACTTTAGTATGTTGTGCAGGAGGTATACTGCAGCAATTCTGTTTAACATTATCGAAATGGGATCAGAGGTCAGGGCACAGGAGCGAGATTTATTCAATTCAATTCATTTATTTTGTTGAGCTAAGAACTAGTGTTGAATAAATATCTATTGAAACAATGCACAGCAAGGAAGCAGAGGAAAAAGGCCAGCCAGACCTGACAAGGTCCCATACTCCTTAGGCTAGTTTTACATTGAGATCGGTAGTTGTAGTTACAAACAGAAGTTTTGTAGTAGCAGTAAAAAAAAAGGTAAAGATAAATGAAAATATAATAAACATTACAGATGAAAAAACAATTACATTCAGAAAACAATTTACATCACGATATACAAGTCATAGTATTAGTCATAGTTTCCATCCACTGTAACCATTAATTTGAGGAGCTGCACTTCATTATGAAGTTCTTTAGTTTTTTTAAAAAAGGTTAACATTATTTAAATAAGTTAGTTCCGTCGGTAATGTGTTTCAGTAGTGTGGACCGATGTGATTTATACTTTGCTTCATAGTCTCCGTTTTTGGATGAATAGGCCGAATATGTGATTTAGTGCGTGTGTCATGTGTGTGTATCTGGGGTACAATTTGTATGATGTCGGCGTGTAAATTATTCTTAATGCGTCTGAACATAAATTTCCCGATATTGAAGCAATATGATTGGTTAATCGTAAGAATGTTGCATTTGTTTGGGAAAACTCTTGTGTTATTATATAGTGTTAGCTGTGTAGTTTCATCAAATTTTAGGTCTATTAATCTTATATATTTGTTCTGAAGAATTTGAAGTTTATTGAAATTATATTTAGTCGTCTGTCCCCACGATAAGATAGCATAATTAATATGAGTCTGAAACATGGTATAGTATAAATGAACTAGTGTTTTATAGGTACGGTTTGTCAATACCAAGCTGATACAGCCATTATCCTCATAACTTGACTAAAAATTCTTCAACTGCGACAAAACCTTAGTATGTAGGTCCGGAGGTATACTGAACGAATCAATAGTCAGGGTAGGGAGGAGACCTTGTCTGCTCTATTTCTGGTATGTTGGAAAGCGTATCATTATCAATGCATTGCGTGATTTTACTAACTTGTTCATGTTTAATTAAGGATTACAGTTGCAACGAAAAGTGAAAAAATCCAGGAATAACTTAAGTAATTCAGTAAGATTTACAATGAATCTAGTTACTTCACCAATTAAGTCTTATTGTGCAAACTGTGTAGAGCTTCACAGCAGTTTTATGGAAAAGCGTGTTATCGCCCGTTACTCAGGCAGCGCATCTGCTGATGAATTCCTGCAACAAACAGACGTATTGTTTTTAAAACTACTTTCTTTGTATTAAATACGTAATTTGGAGCACCATTGTATTGAATGAAATTACTAATCAAAAGACAAAATTGCTGTTAGAAAGATGCATGCAATTGTTTTGGATACCCAAATTTGACCAGACGACAGGAAGGGAAATCTTGTTTGTTCGAAATATATTTGAATCACAGTGTGGGAACTTTGATTTGCTCGACTTCAACGTTTATTTCATTGACTTCTTCAAAATCAACCACATGCAAGCAAACAGATTGTATTTGTCTTGTTTGACTTGTTTGAAAATACAAAAACTCTGACAGATATGTGCGATATATACCATAATCTGGCGAAATTGATTTTTGAGCTCCTTGAAAGAAAAAAGGCACTGACGAACGATGTAATACTTAAGTTATCATAATTTGAGTTTGCCCATTACTCATTAAATCTTGCAAATTTTCGAAATCACTCTTTTACGGCGAAATTGCTCGTCCGTTAGGAAAACATTTTTAAGCTGCTTATTTTCTTGCCCTCAGCAGTGAATTTAGTTCATTGCGAGAAACACAACTTATTTCAATTGCACCGGAAGCACTTTAAGGCGAAAAAAATGTTCATCAAACGATTATTATTTACAGCCAATTTAACTAGTTTTTTCTGTAATTTAACATCCTATGCTGAGCTTTGGTCAAAGCTGTTCTTTATTTTCATTTGCTCTTGTTTTACGCCTGACAGCATTTCTCCCACGTCTTGTATTGTGTTTTGTTTCTTACCGACAATTCTTTCCGGTAAACTTGAATAATCCAGTTTCGTCGTAGTTTTGTTTCATCAAAATATGCCTAGCTGCCGTTATTCTTACTGCAATAGTTTTATGTCTCACCCCGGTTCACTCTGCATTCTTATTAGCATTTCTGTCATCAATCGTTTCCTTAGTTCCGCGTTGTCTACTAACTTTGTCGCTGTTTGATTCATTTGCGATATCACTGCATTTGTGTAAGCAGCTGTTGTCGTCTTCTTTCTATTGTAGCCTACCTTCAAAGTTCTGACTTCTGTTATTGCTTCCTATTTGTTATTCTTTGTGCTGCACTTTTCACTTCGAATGTTGTTTTTCTTCCAAAGGAATTCTTTATTCTTCAATGTGAACATTACAATTTAATGAAATGTACCAAAAGTTATCATTTTCTAAAAACGGAAACTGGATTATTGGTTTGCAATTGTCGTTCAAAGCATTTAGTTTTATCTTATTTACTATTGAAGAAACAATAAAATGTTTCAAACAACACTTAGCAATGTTTTAGTAGTTGAATGTTGTTGACTAATAGTTTAATTGATTTTTAACTAATTTGTTGAGCATGGAACATAATGGGTAACTAATTAGAGCTAAAAGGAGAGGGTGAAAAGAATCAGCAGTTACGTAAGCTGGAAATTTGTCTTTATTTTCCACGAAGTGGTTACTTAGAGGAAGCTTCAGACGTCAATGCAATCTACTGTGGTGACCATCTAGTACAATCTAGTGTGTTGGTAAACATAGATTTTGGCACATGAAAGGTTTATTGTGTTTCTAACGTAGCTTTCTACGCTGAATTCAAATATGCAATCACAACTTTTCGACCCCCATCAGTTTTTCTACCCTGAGATATTTTTATTATTGCTTTTTCGGATATTTAGGTATTTTTCCATTGAAAACTAACGTACGTATAATAATATTTTACCTGATTCCTAACATAGGGGGCCACAAACAATTTAACAATATGAAGACCCTAGCTGCATGTGCTCCGGAAGCCGGAAGCGAATCAACAAGATGATTCAAGCACCGCCGCGTCGCTAGATGGCGCCAGACAACAGTCTGCTGAGTCATGCAGAGTGACGCTTCATGAACACGCCAGCGTTGCACAGCCGTTCTCTTTGTGTACACCCAGTGAGGTTGCATTATTTTGTGTCAAGTGATTTAAAGCTGCTTTGTAAGTGTGGTGTGTTATATAGGCAGTAAATATGCCATGGAAGTTTGTAAATCGTCCCGATAACTTCTGTTATGGTTGTGGGAATTTAGCATTTAAAGGTCAACGACGAAGTTTTACACCACTAGTTAAAAAATATTTTGAACTATATTTTGGCTGTAAGTTGGGGGATCAAAACAAGAGCTCGTCCCCTCATACCTACTGTGCAACCTGTCTGAAACATCTGACAGATTGGACTAAGGGAATTCGGCACATGAGCTTTGCTAAACCCATGGTGTGGCGTGAACCACAATATCAGCCATCGGACTGTTATTTCTGTATTAGAAAGATAAGAGGAATTAGTAGTAAATCCAAACACACAGTGCAGTACATAAATTTGCACTCTGCTATGAGGCCAATCCCACACAGTGAGGACTTACCTGTACCACATCCTCCTACACGTGTTATATTAGAAGATAAATTGGAACCTGCTTTAGCTACCGAAGTTGAAAGTGAGGAGCAAGATGACCCTACTTTTGAAGCAAGTACATCTTCATGTGTTTCTCAGCTGTTGACTCCAGGCGAATTAAATGACCTTTTTCGGGATTTGAATTGTCTAAAAAACAAGCCAAACTCTTGGGTTCTAGGCTGCAAGGCTGGAATGTCCTTCAAAATGAATATAACGTAACACTGTTTCGTGTGCGAGATCGGTGTTACGCTATATCTAAAACCCCGACTAAGGAAATGTTGAACTAAATGAGAATACGATGGAATAGTTTAACGGGAGTAAGATTTTACGGCCAGACGAAACATATACAGAAGTCAAACTGATGATAAACTTTTATTGGTCCAGTAATATTTGACGAACTCCAACATATAGCACTGCGAGTTTTGCACTTCACATAAAATGCCTTAATTATCTGTCGTATAATCTATTTTAACAAGGATCGAACGTCTCCACACACACACACACACAAAGCAACTGCTGTATGGTCCTTTTTATCTAACGTTCTTATCACATCCATACGTCACACTCACTAACCTCGAAACTGTTGCCAACCTCATTCATGTGAGAGAGAAAATATCACGTTAAGTTTGGAAAGTGCAAAAGAGAACAAAATCATATTTGCATAGAAATAGGAACTAAAAATGAAAGTTAAATAAGAATATACGTCAAATGACACAAAAGTGTGTTTTTATCGTAATCGGCAGGAAGACTTTCAAGATTTCTATTCTGCAGAAAATGACGTAGTGTACTGCAACCATATTTGCACTGTGATGGATGTTCTTCATCATGAACATAAAACAACCAAATGGAGACTGTTCATTGACTCTTCGAAACGTAGTTTCAAGGCTGTCGTTTTGCAGAATGGGAACCAATTTCCTTCTGTGCCGTTAGCTTAAGCAACTAACATGAAGGAAACATATGAAAATATACAAATACTATTGGAAAAAAATTCAGTATAAGTATTGTTGGACCATATGTTGCGATTTCAAAGTCAATGCATTGTTAATGGGTTTGCAGCTCGGCTATACTATATTTTAGTGTTTCTTGTGCGAACGGGACAGCAGGGATAAGAAAAATTATTACATAAAGAAGGAATGGCCAAAGTGTGAATCACTGACGCTTGGGCGGAATAATGTTTTGTACGTATCCCACTAGTCAACTCTCACATGATTCTTCTACCTCCACTATATAAAGTTTGGGCTATTCAAAAACTTTGTGAAAGCAACGGATAAAAGTGGTGATAGGTTTCCTTATCTGAAGGAAAAAATTTCCTCGTGTAAGTGATGCTAAAATAAAGGAAGGATATTTTGTGGGCACCCAAATAAGACTTTTGGTTGCAGATGGAAACGTCAAAGATCTGTTAAGCCAAGTTGAAAAAACAGCGTGTAAGTCATTTAAATGTATTGAGCAAAATTTGTAAGAAAATGTTAAAGCCCCGAACTACCGTGAGATTGTGGGTGAACTTTTACAGTCATTCACAGATATGGGTTGTAATATGTCCGTCAAAATACATTTCTTGGACTCCTTCCTGGATTTCTTTCCTGACAATCTGGGTGCCTTTAGTGATGAAAATGGGGAACGATTCCACCAAGACATCTCTGTCATGGAAAACAGGTATCAGGGACAGTGGAGTGCAATAATGCTTGCTGATTACTGTTGGACGCTAAAGAGGGATGTTCCAGATTCCAAACACAGAAGGGAATCAACAACTGTCACATTTCAGGTAAGTTGAATAGTGCCCTGAATATATGTAAATACACTCTCGGACAATGAAATTTGCGCACCAAGAAGGAAGCATCGCATTGAACTGAAATTTTATGAACGTAATGATACAGATGAATGATACACCTGATGGCAAAAACAGAGCTGCATGACAATTACAGAGGGATCTGTGGCAGACAGTCCAGTGATTTTCAATAGCGTGTCGCACCGCATCTTGCGACGATACATGCTGCGATACGGTCCGGCATGGAGGCAAACAGACGTCTGATGTTGCCCTGCAGCAGACTTGCCAAACGTTTTGGACGGTGTACTCCAAATCCCTGATAGTGCGACACAGCGGTAGCCAGCGTTTGAACTGGTCCCGCACATGCTCGATAGGGGACATGTCCGGGGAGTGGGCAGGCCATGAAATTATCTGGACATGACGTAGGCAGTCCTGGACAACCCAAGACTTGTGCGAGCGGGCATTATCCTGTTAAAATAGCGCACCTGGAATCCCGGCCAGGAATGGGAGCACATTGGGCCGTTGGATCTCATCCACATACCTCTTCCCCGTCAGTGATCCGCGTGCCACTACTAGAGCTGATCGGCTATCGTAAGCAATGTCCCCCCCAGACCATAATGCCTGCAATGGGGAGGTGTGGCACTCGATAGAGATTTTGGGATTGAGCCGTTGACTCTGGGCCCTACACACCCGGACACGATGATCATCTGCCCCCAAAACGAAGCGGTACACACCACACGTCGCACGTTTAAGGCGTTCCACGTCGCTCTGTCCTGGCACCACTGCGCACGGGTCCGGCAATATTCTTGCGTTAATGGAAACACACGTAAGGGGCGCTGGGATCGCAGATTCGTTTCCACGAGGCTTTGGAAAATGGTTTGTGGGCACACAAGAGCCGCTATATTTGCCTGTATAGTAGACCGGGTCCTCGTGGGATCCGTTCATGCCTGCCGCACGCTTCATCGATCCTCTCTAACGGTAGTCCTCTTGGTCCATCCGGAGAATCTCCGCCCTGTGGCAATGCCGTCACGTGTCCACTGCTCTGGACATAGTCGGATGGTATGGTCAGAACGATCCACCTGGCGGGCTATACGGCGCGCCGACCACGCTGCGGTTTTCAGCCCGATGATCCGGCCTCTTTCGCACTTCGTACGTTGCGTAAATCGAAGTCTCTGGCGTCTAACCGGCGTTGTTGTCACTGTGTCCTCTTGCTTGCGTCGGCCGGTGCTTTTCGCTTTTATGGGGCATCGACTACACGCCGGTATATAAGTCTGCCGGTTCGTGCTCGCAGCGCCGCCACAGGGTGTGCGGTCATGCGCACTCGCACCAAACGTGAATCATTTGCATATCAGCCCGCACTGCAGGTATTAGCAAAGTTTCGCGGTTGTAGCATGTTTTCTTCCAGGTGCGAAAATGTTATTGTCCGTTAGTGTATAAACATTTATTTCACACTTAAGAAGGATGTCACAACAAAATTGTGGGTGATGGAGAAAAAGTACCTACATTTTTGTATTCAGCGTGCAAAATTCTATTAAGATCAGGCATTTTCCCTCGTGTGCCAAGAAAAAAGTTTAATTTTGTTTACCAGTGAAATTAATCAGCTGACAAATAACAGCAAATTTCTACAGAAACACAGAAATCTCAACTGTATGGTTACAATATGTTATGCATTTATCTATATACACTGGCGTGCAAAGACTTAAGGACGAGACGGTTTTTCGAATGTAACGTCGTGCAGAAGTGCTCCACATTGGCTCAAATCATACCATAAGATCCCCACGATGTAAGAATATGGGATAAGTGAGCAAAACCGTCCAAACAAGGAATCCAAAGAATACAAAGGCACTTTATTGAAAAGGTAGCTTCGAGAACAACTAGACAGAAGACAGAAACGTCCATGTGAAAGGCGGCTGCCAAGAAAAATCCAGTCTTTAGTAGGGGAAGTGATCCCCCCTGACTGCGTTGCAGGATTTACAACGTCTGTCCATGCTGAGGACGAGGTTGTCAAGGAGCTATTGAGGCACCGCGGCCCATTCCTCTTGTAGCGCCAATCGCAGCTGCGGATCGTTTCTGGCGGCTGGTGACGTGCTTCCGAGCGTCTCCCGAGAAGGTCCCACACGTGTTCGATTGGATTTAGGTCCGGGGACCTTGCAGGCCAATCCATGCGTTGAATATCTTCACTCTCCAACGGTTCTGCGACAGCCACTGTACGATGAGGTGTAGCGTTGTCGTCCATGAAGAGGAACTCAGGACCTACAGCACCTCTAAACAGACGCACGTGAGGCAGAAGAACCTCGGTACAATGGCGGACACTAGTGATTGAACCTGCTTGGAAGATGTGGAAGTCAGTGCGGCTAGCAAGCATGATACCTCCCCGAAACGAGAACTCCGCCATCTCCACACCGGTCCCTTTTGATGATGTTGGAGGTGTAATTGTGTGTTCGCTGCTCTCTCCAGATGTGTATACGTCCAGAATCCCTCGTCAGACTACATCGGCTCTCATCCGTAAAGAGAACTCGAACCCATTGCTGATGTGTCCAGTTCATGTGTTCCTGGCACCACAGAAACCACCGTCTTCGATGAGCAGGCGTTTGTGGCACATTTCGTACTGGTCGTCGTGCAAATAGACCACCTTTGTGCAGCCTCCTGGCCACGGTAAAACGCGATAACGGACGTCCAGTTGTCTGTTTCATGAGCCTTGCGATTTCTCCCGCTGTCGGCCGTCTGTCTCTTCTCCCATGTAGGACAATATACCGGTCGTCTGCCGCCGTGGTTGCTCGTGGACGACCACTGCTAAACTCTCGGACAGCTGTTCCTGTTGTTTGAAATGCTCTCCAAGCTCGTGAAACGATGCTGTGAGCGATCCCGTACTCCTCGGAAACACTAGTCACACTTCGACCTTCTTCCAACTTCGCAATGACGCGACCTCGGGTAAAGTCATCCAGATGTCATCTACTGGATTGCCTGTTGGCCATATCACACGGTTGCAGCAACTCGACGTCGTTCAAACCGATGTACACCGTGCAATAGCTTTCACTGAATTGCTGAGCGTACACCCCCGTGTGCTTTATACCCTTTCGAAATCCCCCCCTCCTACGTCATGCTGCATATATGCGCCTGCTCTACCGTACCAGACTTTAGTCTATCTCCTGAGGGGTCTTTCGGTCCGTTCTGCCTGCTCGTTCAGCTGTTATGCTAATTTCTCCTCTTCGTCCTTAATTTTTGCACACCAGTGTAAATCTACAACGATCTTATAACTGTCCCACCTTCTTCTGCATTGGAGTAGACTTTCTATTTACTTCTGACCACCGGTCAGTTTTTCCAAGACGTATAAGCTGTACAGAGAAATTTTGTTCTGTCCAAAGAGAAAACCTGTAACCAAAGACTAAAAATGTGTTTAGGAAACTCAAAGGAAAACTAAATATAGATCAGAACTTCATTAACCTAATTTTTATCAAAAGTAACTGAACTATTTTGCAATATACGGGTTACACAAAGAAAGACCAGCATTTCAAATGCATGTACTATATTAAATGAAAGGACAATTTACTATACATATCCCATAAACCGTATTGTTCGGCTTCACTTGAAACAGTAGCAAACCTACGTGGACACCACCAAGTTTTGAAAGCGTTCCGGTGGTCCTGGAGCCCACGATTCTTGAGCAGAAATCCGCCAATTTCCGAGTCAAAGCTGTTTTCGGAATGAGAATGACAAGTAATAGCCATTTAAGCGATTTTCAATGCGGTGTCATAGTTGGCGCTCGTGAGATGTTCCGTAGTATTTCGGAGGTAGAAATGAAGTTCGGATTTTCACGGACAACCATTGCAAGGGTGTACCGTGACTACAAGAATTCCGGCAAAATCTTCAACCTACGATACCGTAAAAAGGCATTGGATGATCGTGACCATCATCGGCTGTCAATAATGGTTTCTCCCGACACTCTCGCAGGTAGCATTGGAATTCAATGCTGGAGTCTCAACAAGCATCAGCGACCAGACTGTGCAACGTACCCTGTCCGATATGGGCTATGGGAGCCGACGCCCAATTCGAGTCCCTTTGATGGGGGCACAACACAGAGCTATGCGCATTGCTTGGGCACGGCAACACCGCCACTGGACACTTGATGACTGGAAACAAGTAGCCTGGTCTGACGAGTCGCTTTTTCAACTGTATCGGGCATATGGAAGAATTAGTTTGTGGCGCAAACCCCATGAAGCCATGCATTCCGCCTGTCAACAGGGAACTGTACCGGTTGGTGGGGGGTCCGTAATGGTATGGGATGTGTTTAGCTGGACTTCACAGGGACTGCTGCTACGTCTACAAACGTCTGTGACCGGCCAATCCTATGTGCGCATCCTTTCTGACGAGGTACATCCGTTCATGTCCTGCATTCATGCAGGTAGGTTGCGCCTGTTCCGACAGGACAATGCACTTCCACACAAGTGTCGGGATGCCACATTATGGTTAGAGGATTATTCATCTGAGTTTGGGGTGTTGCCAACCCACCTAAGTCCTAAGATCTGAACGTGTTAGAACACATTTGGGATGCCATGCAACGCGTTATCGAACACATGAATCCGAGCCTTCGGAATATATCCGAATCGTGGAACGCTCTGCAGGAAGTATGGCGTGCACTGCTTACAGCATATTTCCAGATGCTAGTGGAGTCCATGCCCCGTCGTATTTCTGCAACCTTGCGCTCCCGTTGGGGACCTAGCAAGTATTTGGCTGGTGTACCAGTTTTTCTGACACTTCAGAGTGCTCTCACTGCTATTTGCATTTATCTCATGTGCGTCCTGCGGTGCAGGCACGTCACATCTCCCTCCTCCCGATAGGGGGCCGAGGGCATGGCTAATGAGTCAGCCGGGACCATGTGTCACTGTAGACAGTCATCTGATGAAGCATGTGCATTTGAGAAATCTCAGACAATTTGGTGTGTGCAAAATAACATCACACTGCCTTATTTTTTTCCTTTCGAAGGACTGAAGAACAGATTCTCATTTTTTCTGTCTCGCCGTGTGGAAAGAATGTCACACCATTGCGTGAAACTTAACAACCAGATCATCCTTGAAGTTCGGGCGCCAATATGATGAAGTAAATTTATCCATCATTTTTATGCCAGGGCCGAGATTCGAACCCACAGCTCTGTTCCGGAGCTTTGAGTGCTATTCTGTTGACATTTTGACCCTGTCGACATTATGACCGTGTTGACATTTTAACTGTCGACATTTTGTATCACACCCCATTTCACAAGGAACCAAGTCTGGGAAGCATGGGAGAATCAGAAATAAGAAGACAACGGAGTTGCTGAATTGTTAGAAAGTCTTGAGAAAACTGTGACTATGGACGATACATGGCTCAAAGAAAATCCTTTGCGGATATTTCGGTGTCTTGCGGAAACCAAACTCCTGGTGTTTAATAACGAGCACAGGTCAATTATCGATATTCAGTTACACATCGAGTTATCAGGACGGATGCTACGATTCAGGGGAATAAACCCCTCAAGATCAGTAATGTTGACTTGTCTGTCTATGAGATACGCTCGTCCTGGTAGGGAGTTTTCTTGCCACAGAAGAAGAAACCGCACCTCCAGTGGACAAGAGTGTATCGACTCTGGACTTTGAGGACTGGAAAAAGGTCTCCTGCACAGGAAAATCAAAGTTTCGTGTTCATGATGAAGTCAGGATCTGAATTCGGCGTAAGCAACAGTAAGGGATCGTGCCTTCCAGGCAGTTGTCAACACCTGAGGGCAGTGGCGGCGGTATACTGCTCTAGAGAATACATCCCAAGCGCATATTAGGCCCCCGGCTACCCATTAAAGGACATCTAAACGTTAGTATCAGAATGTCATTGTCGTCTAAATGCATCGTCCCATGGTGACGGTTTATCATCAAGAAAGAGAGCACCTCTTGCCAAATAATGCGCCTCCTCAGAAAGCACGAATTGCCATGGAAGAGTTCCAGAAACTTGCCATCGAGTTTCTAAACTTGGACAGTAACCAAACGTAATGCCATCGAACATCTCTTGGATGACGTGGAACTGGTTTTTTGTTTCATGACTATGCTGCGGTTTATTTTGCAGCTCTTGCGCCAGTCAGATATTTCCACATGGTACAATATTTCTTCACGATGTTTCCAGCATTTGGTACGTTCCACGTCCGACGAACTCGGGCAGTTCTACAGGACAACGACGACGCAAAACAGCACTTGGTGTAGCCCCCAAAAAACTGGTATCTCAGTGTCTAATCCTCACGTTACAATGTGTTAACGGAATACATTATGAAAACAAAAATCTTCTGCGTTACGTCTTTTTCAGCCGTAGAGAAAACTAAAGTATAGGTATTTCCTCCTTTGAAATATATTAAAAAATCAATACAGAGGTTAACATTCCGTGCATGAATGCACATCATTAGCAATAAACGCATAGCACCCCTCGATAACAATGAGTCTTGGCAAGATGAATGAGATCGCGAAGAAGTTGAACATTGGAGGAAAGAGAACGGCCAGGAACAGTATAGGTTTGAGAGTCAGCAAGGATGTGAGGGAGGATAGAGTTTAGTCGACGGGAAAGAAGCTTAGTATAGAGTTTATAATCTTGATTGAGAAGAGAAATGGGGCGCCAATTTCCCAAGTCAAGAGGGTCACCCTTCTTGGGAAATAGGACCACATGTGCGTCCGTGAAACACCTCGGGAGGGGGAGCAGTTAAATGCAGCAGAAAAAGCGGAGAGGAGAAAAGGCAACAAAAGAGGCAAGAACGCACGATAAAAAGGAAAAGAGAGGCCGTCCGGACCCAGAGCGGCATGGGGGTTAAGGGAAGAGAAGGTGTCGGACACCTCCGTGGATGTGGGTGAAAGAGACAGGGTGTGAGCAAGATGAGACGGAACTTGAGGCAGGTTATTGAGAAGATGGGGGAGAGCAGAGGGAGAAGGGGGAAGAGTTTCACTGAACTTGGTGGTATAGAACTGACGAACGTGAGAGCAAATCGCTGCCGAATCGGATGTGATTTCGCCAGAGGGAAGGCGAAGATGACGAAGCGAGGTAGAAGACTTACGTGCAGATTCCATTGATGTTAGAAAATCATAGGTGCATTCCTCCAGATTGAGATGTTTAATGCGCAGACGCAAAAGTGCTTGCTGCGCAAGAGGTTTCAGCAAAGCCTGGAGGTCCGCCTGATATGCTGGAAAAAGCGGATCTGATAACCCAATCAGTGTGAGCATCTGCCTGGCGTGATCGAGGCGCATCTGACTAGAAGTCTTCATGGTGTAGGAAAGTTGCTTGATATGTAAGAGGAGCTGATGCTTGACACGAAGCCAATACGTCAAGGTACAGGGTGCGGAATGCAACCCTGCGCGACGAGCAGCGAGGAAAGAACGGACAGAGGCACAAAATTCAGGATCAGTGAGGAGATTGGAGTCAAATGTCCACGGACGTACAGTCCGAGGGAGTGACGCCGCAACAAACACTGTGAGGGTGACCGTGCAGTGGTCTGAGGAAGCAGTAGGTTGATGTTGCAACTCGGTAATAGACGCAAGAAGCGGTGTGGAAACGTAAACCCGATCCAAGCGTGCAGTTGATGGAAGCTGACTCCCAGACGAGCGCCACGTGTGTGACAACTCTCGGCTCCGGAGCTCCGAGTGCTATGCACTATACTACACTGGCATGTACTCTTACTGCTATCTGTCTTTATCTCATGTGCGTCCTCCGGGGCAGGCACGTCACCCAATATAGGCAGTTGTCTGTCCGTAATTAGAAGCGACTGTTTCCAGGAAAGAGAATGAGTCAGCACCATCAGCACCTGGTTCATCTCAATTCGTCCGAGATGCTTTATATTTTGTTCTCAACCAGCGGCTTTTTTAGGTGCTATGCATTTTAGGTATATCTTGATTCAGCCCTGCACTAATTCATAATATACTGTCTTTTTTAGATGTTTACTCAGGGCCAGAGGAAGATTTTCAAGCGTATTATGAAAGTAAGATACATTTTCTTTTAAATGAACTCTCTGAATATACACTACTGTTTGTGAAAATTGCTACACCATGACGGACTGCTGGTGTCAACAGGAAACATACAACATGTTGAGACATGTAAATGGTTAAAATGTCAGTGAAAATCCGCGTGCAGTTTCGTAGCAGCGCCCTCTGAACTGTCCGGTCATGGATATAAAGGATTGGCTCAAACGAGATGTTGCGATCAGTGAAGAGCCGATATTGAGTCGTCAGTGTGCTTCTTGTTCCTCACGATGTCCCGTTCCCGAAGAAGGTCGCATTATGAACACCTGACGGACTTTGAGCGAGGAAGTTTGTTCGATGAGAGAAGCTGGATTTTCCTGCAGAGGAATTGCATCTCGTGTTAGACGAAACGCCTGTGCGGTGATGCGAACGTGGTGTCAGTGGACACTGAGCAGTGATGCTGAGCAGTGAGGCAAACGTGGTGTCAGTGGACACTGAGGATAGGATGAACAGAAATCTGGGAATTGGACCGTAAAATCGCAGGACTGCACGGGATTAGAGACACCTCTACCGCATGGCAGTGACCGTTGCACAGTGACATCCACGGTTTTATCCAAGCAGTGGAGCATTGTCACAGGTGAGGCTTTGTCCTCCAGCCGACTTCAACGTTGTCGGCTTAAGAAAGGAATTCATTTGACCCTCAACTCTGATTCATTTGGCATTTGACCCTTAACTCGGATTCATTTGACATTTGACCCTCAACTCGGATCACAAATTGGTCAACAATTTGATCCACAACTCTGATTCATTTGACATTTGACCCTCAGCTCTGATTCATTTGACATTTGACCCTCAGCTCTGATTCATTTGACATTTGACCCTCAACTCGGATTAAGAATTGGTCAACAATTTGATCCACAACTCTGATTCATTTGATATTTGACCTTCAACTCGGATTAAGAATTGGTCAACAATTTGATCCACAACTCTGATTCATTTGACATTTGACCCTTAGCTCTGATTCATTTGACATTTGACCCTTAGCTCTGATTCATTTGATATTTGACCCTCAAATCCCATGCATTTGACATTTGACCCTCAACTCGGATTAAGAATTGGTCAACAAGTTGACCCCCAACTCTGATTCTTTTGACATTTGTCCCTCAACCACAGAGGCCTTAAGCTGTAATGGGGTCTCGAACACAGACCTTGCCGTGCTGATTGGCAACAGGTCCTGTTTTCTGACAGTCACGATTCAAGTTGATGCACTATTGTGCTTGCATACGTGTTCGAAGATATTGTGGTGAAGGGAAAATTGCAGCGTCATGCCAGCCCAATGCCAAGCGCCATTGTTTGGTACGCCATTGGGTTCACTTTTCGATCTCGCCTGATAGGAATTGAGGGAATCTTGAACAGCCAGCAATATATCAAGGATGTTTCAGAAGCACAGGTGATAGCATTCCATCAGATTTGTCCTGGAGCTATTTTTCAGCATGGTAATGCTCGGCCACTTGTGGCAAAAATGTCCAAGACCTCTTCCATGCACGGCAGATATTACTTCTTCCCTGGCCTGAATGTTCGCCGGTTATGTTGTGATGCATATTCTAAAGTAACTTTCATTTTTAGTTCCTTTTCCTATGTAAATTTGAGTTTGTTCTTCTTTACACTTTCCAAACTTAACGTGATATCTTCTCTCTCACAAGAATAACGTCGGTAACAATTGAGGTCAGAGAGAGAGAGAGAGAGAGAGAGAGAGAGAGAGAGTGACGTACGAATGTGATAAGAACGATAGATGAAAAGGACGATACAGCAGTTGTTATGTGTATGTGTGTGTGGGGGGTGGGTGGGGGAGATGTTCGGTCGCTGTTAACATAAATGTGAAACTTACAACTTGCAGTGCCATATGGTGGATCTACTAAAATATTGCTGGACCAATAAAAGGTTACCGTAAGTTGGCTTCTGTTTATGTTTCGTCTGGCAGTAAACTATTGCATCGTATTCATATTTAGTTCAACATTCCTTAGTCATGGTTTTAGACATAGCGTAACGCCAATATCGCACACGAAATAAACTTACTTTATAATGGCCGCAATGAAACATGTCTGTGACATCGTAGCTAAGCCACTGGCACGTCAAGCACATCCGCCAGTCACGACAAATGTGTTCTTGTCTCGCAAAGAATCAGCCTGACAGGTTATTCAACAGAACTATATCAAAAATAACTTCCATTTTACACCACGCCATCTAGTGGGTGTTAAATGGATAAGGGTGGGCGTCTAGGGGGTGTAATTGCTTCTCAAGGTCTAGTGGGTGTTATTGTTTCTAGAGGTTGCTTCACACGATACTGAGTTTTGAAGCGAAAAAGCAGCCCCTGCGGCGCAGTGGTCTAAGCGCTGGCTCATGACTATTCGTCCGTGAAGTGTGAGGGTTCGAATCCCGGTGAGGCATGGATGTTGCGTTTGTCTTACGGCACTGGCTCTCTCCCTTCCATGGAACCAGTACCTCCAAATTATGAACGGGCGACTGCTTATAGCCCATTGAGATGCTCACGGTGGTCGTTTAGAGTCCAATCAAAAGTGAAAAAAAGAGAAGCGGCAAAATCTTGTATGTCTCTACAAATGTAATCAGACATCTCCTGCAACATGAGGAATTTGTGTTATAAATTTCATTTGAATAGGGAAAATCTTTCTTGCTGTTGCAATTTTTACAAATAGTAGTGTATTTAACATAGAAATAGGAGAAACTTTTGTTTGGTAGGTGCGTATTTTCACTCCAATCAATTTCTCAGACGGCTTTGTCGATCGTCTGCGTTATTATCTTCCAAGGAACACAAATTATAAATCCTGCCTTCGGGCTTCAGATACCTTTTCCAAGTCACCGAATGCCGCTGACATTTTACCCTGAAGATGTGTTTTCAGAAGACATTTTCAAGACGCGCACATAACGTACACTTTCAATGACGGGAGTGACAATACGTTTCAGAGTAAAGGTACTTAATATCAGGATTTTGTGACATTCACAGATTTCATTAACCTCTTTTGTTTTAAAGGATCTTGAGCCTGAAGCAAACGAAATTATTCAGGATGCAGTAAACCAGCAAATTTTGTGAAAGCTTGTCTTTTACAGAGCTGATCATTTACCATTTTCTTTTGCAAAGAAATGAGCTCACAATACTGTAACTACGTTTAATGCAGCGTTAACGTGCTGAGAAGGAGAAATATTCTTCATTGAGTCCGTGAGCGTACAGATGAATTTCATATTTTCCTTTCCGATCATAACTTTTGTAGATAAATGTGCATGGAAAGGTTCCCTTTGTTCTGTTTTTTCTGAGAGGAAATCGAATTTCTCGCTTCCGAGAAATGCACATAATATTTTAAAATCAGTGATGTCTATAAAACAGTTGTTTTAAAATAAAAATCGTTAGAAGAATCCGCATACCTTGCAAAGAGTGTGTTGTAATCCCTCAGCGAATTTGTTATAGTTTCTTATACCCTGATCACAGAAAGTTGGGGATATTACGGTTTAGAAATGAAAACGTGGTCATGTACATATTTAGCGAGCACTAGATATCGGTTATCAGCGTGGGTAGCAACGTCATGTGCAAATTCACATCATTACGTCATATGCAAATTAGCATCATTACGTCATATGCAAATTAGCATCATAACCACGGATCACCTGGCGTGCGCGCTCTGACAAAAGTACCCTGCAAGAAATGAAAACCGGATCGTTTAACCGCTTGGTTAAGAAGTTTGTTGAATGTGTTCCCTTCAGTGTGGGATTAACCTGAAATGATGTCCAGAAGTCACTTAAGGCTGTCTTTCAATGAGCATTAGGTTTCATCTTCTGCGATAGATGGCGCAAAATATCACTCCTTGAACGTGGCTTTTGCGTCTTGAGGGACTGTCCCAGAAGTTGGCGTCAGCGAATTACTGCAGACCTCGCCATATTCAAAACGGAAACGGTCTCTCGTTGGATCCACTATGAGAAAACAAAATACGCTCTGTTACGTTTTAAGCAGTGACGTTATTTGGCGGCGGAGCTTAGTAGGTAGGCCGAGTTTTCGTAGCTCAAATTCAAGGGTTCTGTGCTAATGTACACATTTTCTCTTCAAAAAATAAACGTACAGTAGAATTTAAGATGATTTATGGGAGACGAGATTCCAGACTCACTTTTGGCTCCATTTAAATATTTCTATGATCAGGTAAAAACGCTGTGTTATGCACGATTAAAACAAAGTCTGAAGATGACAGATGTACTTCGTAAAATTACATTTAATGAACTATATACAAAGATTAAAATGACGTTCATAAGATCTTTCAGACTCCACCTGGAGTCCTTCATCAGATGAAAAATCACCGCATAAAAAGTTTACATATTCAGTGGCAACAACCATTTAATTTATATGCCATGACAACTTCTTATGCGGTCATTTTTCATCTGATGAAGGACTCCAGGGGGATTCTGAAAAATTTTATGAGTGTCATTTTAATCTGTGTATATAGTTCATTAAATGTAATTTTACAAAGTACATCTGTCATCTTCAGACTTCGTTTTAATCGTGCATAACACAGCGTTTTTAACTGATCATTGAATTTTGTTCTGCACGCACCGTCATTATCATCAATAATTATTTCTATTTGGCTTAGATAATAATTCGAAAAAATCAGACAAAAGTGAGAGATTTCGTTTCCTCCAGACAGAAAATGCTAAGCTAACTTATCGCGCCATCTAGCGCCCAAATTGGAATACTTTCGAGTCAGATAAATTGAATTTTGAAAAAGCATTCCAACATTTTTTTCGGAATAATAACTGCGGCACGTATTAGCTACAGGTAGCTTTTATTTGTTCTCGAAATTTCAAACACTACAAATTAATAATCTTCAAGAAAATGTGTACAAAAGGATTTACATTGTAGATATGCGATATAATTTATCTCACTCTCCTTTAAAGACAGCCTTAAGCATTGGTAAAAGAACTAGGGCTGTTGGCATGCTACAGGCAGATGTACGGCATGTCGATGTGGTTGCTACTTTAGGAGTTTCGCAAAGTGCAGGGAGTGGGCTACACACAAGATTTCTGCTACATGGAATGTTGCAGATCGACCCAGGAGTGGTTGCACGAGGATAACCGCCAGGAAACAAGTTCGATACCTGACAGTAAGTACTGGGAATAGGGCTAGTATCACCAGTAGTGTACTCCAGGAATCACTTCGAGCTGCTTTTGGTGTTGAAGTATGTATTCTAACGTAACGAAACCGTCTTCACGAGTACGGACTCACAGCAAGTAAGCCGTTGAGATATATAGCAAACACATCGGCTCACCGGAGAAAAAGATGTACCTGGAACCAACAGTACATGTCATGGAATACATAGTGGCACCATGTACTTTTCACAGACAAATCCCGTTTCGCTCTTAATCTTGATACCCTACCAAGACACGTCTGGAGGAGATCCGGCACACGAATGCAACTACACTATGTGCAGTCCGTCCACTCTTACCAGGGGTAGTCAGTCATTGTCTGTACAGGAGTGTTGTGACCTATATTGTATTAGGTGTACAAATACGTTTTAAAGCGTTTTAAGACAACGCACCATATCATTTGAGAGAAAACAACAATACCTTTATGAATCAAAATATGCGCCGTTATTATCTATCACGTTCCGCCATCAGTCCGGCTGCTGACGCATTCCAGCCATGAAGAATTCCTCATCATGTAACGCGATGAAGTCGTCAACGCATTTTTGCCTTTCGTCACATGTCTGGAACCGTACAGCAGGCAAACCATGTTGTATCGATCGAAAAATGATAGTCTCAAGGGGCTATGTTGGGACTATATGCCGGGTGCTCCAAAACGTCCCAGCCAAGCGTCAATAACGTTTCCTTGACTGATTTCGCGACATGCGGCCTAGCGTTGTCATGCAGTAATTTCACGGGATGCAATCCTTTGCCTGTAAATGGACGTTTCCGACATATTTCCAGGTTCAATCGCAGCAATTGTTGCTGGAAGAGATCAGCAGTAACAGTTTGACCCTGTTCCAATAGTTCACAATAGAGCACACCCTTCATATCCCACCAGATGCACAGCAGAGCTTTCTTGGAGTCAATATTGCGTTTCGGTGTCGAAGTCGTTGCTTCACGGGGTCTACCTAGTGTTTTTTGCACTTGGTATTGTCGTACTATATCCACGTTTCATCACCGGTAAAGATTTTCCACAGGAAAGACTTTCTGTGTTGTTTATTCAACCGATTCAAACACTTCATGAAACACGCTCATCCTTGTTTCTCTGGCTGATGTCATGTGACACCCATTTTTCTTCCTTCTGAATCTTTCCCATTGCGCGTAAACTATTGGAAATGGTTTGTTGAGTTACCCCCAGTCGCTCAGCTATTTCTTTTTGCGTTTGAGATGAATATTTATCCAGCAATGCTTGCAGTTTTTCATGTGCAACCTTCTGAGGGGAGCCGCTACGTTGTCGACAGCTAACATGAAAATCACGTGCTTTAAACCGTCTAAACCAAACCTCACATGTCCTTTTCCATACAATATTCTCCTCCAGAACAGGACCGATCGATGCACATGCTTCTGCAGCACTTTTTCCTTGATGCAATTCGTAACGAATGCAGTTTTGAATAAATGCAGTATCGCTTGCCATATTTCTCCTACCGATGTGCAAGTGTGTTTGACTGTTGGGCAAACTTCTGCGACACATTTTATGCTCTGGACCAATTGCGGTCACATGAGAACAACGCGGAGGAATGACGGATATGTAAATTAGCGGTATACGTTACACAAAAAGCGCTTTAGAACTTATTTGTACGGCTAATATTTTAACTTTTCTTTTGAGTTTTTTTTTCTATGTAAATTTGAGTTCATTCTCTTATACATTTTCAAACCTTAACGTTATGTCTTTTCCCTCAAACGAGAATAATGTTGGCAACACACTGAGGTCCGAACAAGAGTGAAGTATGAATGTATGTGATAAGAGCGTTAGATAAAAATACGATGCAGAGGTTGCTTTGTGTGTGGAGATGTGAACTCGTTACTGAGTTTTGCTTGTAAAACTCTTGACAAAGATATGTGAAGTGTTGTGTTTTGGATTTCGTCTAATGCTGCTGGATCAATAAAACGTTGACGTAAGTTGGACCTGTATATGTTTTGTCTGGCCGTAAAATCTTAATTTGAGCTATCCGACACAATTAGTTGCGTACCTTCTACAATTCGTTTTACATCTATTCAGGCGGAATCTCACATAACGTAAAAATGGGTACGTTATACTGTATGTTATTGGCCATACTCCATGACATGTTCTTCAAGGCAACACCAATGCCTCTATGTACGTAAACGAGTTCATTGCGCCCATTGTGATACTGTTTCACGCTGCTATTGGACACGCATTGCGTTGTCTCGAAGACAAAGTGACCAATTACCGTGCCTTGAGCGTGATTCAGAAGCTGGAAAATAATGGGATTGAATCATTACAGCTGACTTCGCGTCTTCTGATTGTAATCCTATTGACAACAGTTGGGAAGCTGTACAGCAACGTCTGGATAACCACGATACACACCCGAGTACGCTGACAGATTTTCATAATGTGTTTCCTGTATTATGGGACTAGCACTCCCAGACACTCACCAATAATGTCATTTCAAGCATGTCTCCTAGATTTTAAGACATTCTTCGTGGTTTTGCTGACACGCATTGCGTTGTCTCGAAGACAAAGTGTCCAATTACCGTGCCTTGAGCGTGATTCAGAAGCTGGAAAATAATGGGATTGAATCATTACAGCTGACTTCGCGTCTTCTGATTGTAACCCTATTGACAACAGTTGGGAAGCTGTACAGCGACGCCTGGATAACCACGTTCCACACCCGAGATCACCGATCGTCGCATCCAACGTCACGCTGTAGCGGACCCACAGGCCACAAAAAGCGACAATTTTGCGGAGTATACGGGGAGGCTTGGATGCACCTATATCGAAGCGGAGAGTGTCGCGCCGATTGGTTGTGTCTGTTTTTCTGTCCAGCCATCCATTGTGAAGGCTACCCTTAACAGCTAGCCATCGTCGTCACCGCTTGGCGTGGTGTCGCTCCAGAACGACGTTGGGTGCCGAATGGAACATTGTGGTGTTTAGCGACAAATATTTGTTCTGTTTTGCCACTGATGATCGCCGTGTGAGAGTCTGGAGGCGGCGTGGCCAACAGTCGGATTCGTCCACCACTGTAGAGCGCCAACGTTAAATCATGGTGTGGGGTGTTATCAGCGCTCACAGCCGCTCACCGCTAGTACGCATTACGGGCACACTGACGGCACGCCGTTATGTTGACGAGGTGTTGAGGCCCGTGGCACTACAATATTTGCAGGGCATCCCAAACGCCGTTTTCAGGAGGATAACGTCCGGCCGCCTACCGCTCGGATCAGCCTGATGCCTTGAACGGTGTGCATATGCCTCCGTGGTCATCAAGATCCCCTGATCTCTCACCCATCGTACATATGTGGGACAAGGTTGGACGTCGGTTGAGTAAGTTCCAACCTACACAAAATGAAGATGAACTATGGACTCGGATCAACACCACATGGTCCACGATACCCGAAGACTCTCTTGGGACCCGCATTGCCTCGATGCCAAGTCGGATTCAACGTTGTATCACCCAAAATTGGGACCTAACCCCTTATTGATCCTGTATACTCGGTCACTGGAGCCTAATCTGTATGTGACAAATAAATCCCTTGTTCAGGACCTACTTGGCTATCAGTATGTGTAGTTTGGTCTGTTTTCGAGCATTCCTTTATGGTGTGGAATTTTCTCTGCCAGGCAGTGTAAATAAACACGTAGTATCTTAATCAACTAAAAACCAAGAATTTCTGTGTTTTTTTGTAAATATTCTTACATTAATTTCTGCAAAATAACACTAATAGCATGGCGCTCAATAAGAGAACGCGCGCTGCTGATTAACTGAAATAATTAGGATATTTCGTAGAAGTATTCACGATTTTCCTAAATATTTTGCAACGCTTAATGTTGATAATTTTCGTACCCAATTCGAAACGTTTCTCTTTGACATCTACCGCTTCAACACAAACTTCTTTGAACGAAATGTTTTGCTTCTTTCGAAAATTCTCTAGCCATTCTTTTGAAGCATAGAAAACTTTTCCAAGTTTTTTGGGCTTCATCTGTTGCTTTTTGTTTGCAGCATAGAGCCTGAAATTAGCAATTTTCTCGCTCTTGCTGCACTAACAAACTATTCCCAGATAACAGTGATCGACAAAATACAACACTGAAAATCGTTCTCAGACTTAAATTAATATTTCAATTACATACGGATGATGAAAAAAATACATAAAAATGATTCAAAAAATATCTACTTAGTTCTCATCTTTTTTAATGGGGGATTTGTTTTTATATACAAAAATGTTTACGTTATGATAATGTAATAGTATTTTATACGTTATTACAATATATTTGCATATGTTACTTTACAATTAATTTACATTTTACAATGGTAATAATTTTAAGTGTATTAATGTGCTATATTAGCAAAGTTTTTACATTACATTCTTTTAGGTTTATACCGTTGTTCAGGAGCATCGCTCTTGATGGACTAACAGTGGTCAGCAAGCATCGCTTCATTCCATTTTGCACGGAAACTGTTTTCCATGACACATATCTTCTGGGGAAATCATTTACCATGTTCGTCACTATATGCTCGCTCCCTTATTATCGGGAAAAATGTCTAGGTGAGAATGAAGGAAATGCAGTTTGAAAAACATGTGACAAACCCAACTTTTGAAAATTTTCCACCAGCTTTTAAACTGTGCTTTTATATTTTGTAGCTTTAGTATTTCCAAAGAAATTTTGCACAACATCTTTTAATGCCAGCCATGTTTTGTATTCTAGTTCCTAAAGAACACTCTAAAAACGGTCATTTTGCATGAGCTTCCGAATGCCAGGATTAATAAATACTCCCTTTACTTCAAAGTAATCGAGGTAGTTGCCTTCAATGCACGATCTTAAAAAACAAGAGTCACTCACAATACAAAATTTAAATTTGTTGGCTGAATTTAAAGATTTTATTGTATATAAGAACTTTCCGGTTTCCCTAGAACCCAGCATCAGATACAGGAGAAGGAATAAATTTAAATAAAGTGTTACGTGAACATAATATAGATATCAGATATGAATATGACATAATGTCACGTGGCATCAAATTGTCAAACGACGTGGCATGTATCATGAAATAAAGAAAATAAAGGAAATAGAATGCAGGTATACATATAATACTGCATTGTAAAAATAAAGGAAAGGTTAGTAGGTATAAATTGTGTTGTTCTCATCAGGAGCCACAACAAAGAGCACTACAGCAGAAATCGAGATTAAGTGATTTCGTCCTCAGTTTACTCGTATTCGGTACTGTAAATAGTTTCCAGATTGTAGGTACAGATACTGGAACATTGTCATTACAGCATAAATGTCTCTGAGTAGCAATTACAAGGCTCTCAGTGAACAGCAATGTAGAGACAGCACTAGGTGTTACGATGATGGAAGCATCATTCCAAATTAGAATAGTGCAGGCCATCGCAAACGAGTCGAGACAATGCAGAATTTTTGAGTCCATTCTTTACGGCGTATTTATGTTCATTCAGTCTTGTTGCTAGTGTACGTTTTGTAGATCCTATATATTTACTATCTGGAGTGTCATCATCAATACTTTTTAAGGGGATGCTGTAAACGCCAAATTTGTTTAGCTTTGTTACCTGGTCTCGATCTTTTTAATTAACTGGAAAATGTTTGTAGTACGTATTCCAAAATCCAGGTGAAAGTTTCTGCAAATGGCTTTGAGAACTGGTGTTATGGTTGGATAATAATCTATTGAACCTATATATCTACGAGGTTGTTGGTCCCTTTGGAGAGTAGTTGAGTTTTCTTGGTGGAGCTTCTTAAGAGCTTTTTTATGATAAAGGTGGGAAATCCATGGTTTAGGGTGATGTTGAAAATTTTGTTAATTTCACATTTTCGTCTGCTGAAACTAGATGAATGCGTGATGGCTCTGCGTAGAAGGTAAAAGATTGAGGAGAGTTTATAGCTTTTTGGATGTGCTGAAGAAGCCGGGATCAACGTAGGTACCGAAGTGGGTTTCCTATATACAGAGTGTTGCAAAGTGCAAGTGACAGCATGTCGTTCAAGCATAAAATCCAGGAATGGCAATTTACCTTTACTTTCCAGTTCAATGGAGAATTTTATGGTCGGGATTTGGGATGATAAGTGTTCAGCAAAAGTTCGTAGGTCAGCTGGTTCGTGATCCCAGAAGAGAAGATATGTTGATGATGTACTTCTCTTCTGGGATCACGAACCAGCTGACCTACGAACTTTTGCTGAACACTTATCATCCCAAATCCCGACCATAAAATTCTCCATTGAACTGGAAAGTAAAAGGTAAATTGCCATTCCTGGATTTTATGCTTGAACGAGATGCTGTCACTTGCACTTTGCAACACTCTGTATATAGGAAACCCACTTCGGTACCTACGTTGATCCCGGCTTCTTCAAGCATCCAAAAGCTATAAACTCTCCTCAATCTTTTACCTTCTACGCAGAGCCATCACGCATTCATCTAGTTTCAGCAGACGAAAATGTGAAATTAACAAAATTTTCAACATCACCCTAAACCATGGATTTCCACCTTTATCATAAAAAAGCTCTTAAGCTCCGCAGAAAAAAAAACTCAACTACTCTCCAAAGGGACCAACAACCTCGTAGATATATAGGTTCAAAAGATTATTATCCAACCATAACACCAGTTCTCAAAGCCATTTGCAGAAACTTTCACCTGGATTTTGGAATACGTACTACAAACATTTTCCAGTTGAATTAAAAAAGATCGAGACCAGGTAACAAAGCTAAACAAATTTGGCGTTTACAGCATCCCCTTAAAAAATTGATGATGACACTCCAGATAGTAAATATATAGGATCTACAAAACGTACACTAGCAACAAGACTGAATGAACATAAATACGCCGTAAAGAATGGACTCAAAAATTCTGCATTGTCTCGACTCGTTTGCGATGGCCTGCACTATCCAATTTGGAATGATGCTTCCATCATCGTAACACCTAGTGCTGTCTCTACATTGCTGTTCACTGAGAGCCTTGTAATTGCTACTCAGAGACATTTATGCTGTAATGACAATGTTCCAGTATCTGTACCTACAATCTGGAAATATTTACAGTACCGAATACGAAATGAGGACGAAATCACTTAATCTCGATTTCTGCTGTAGTGCTCTTTGTTGTGGCTCCTGATGAGAACAACACAATTTATACCTACTAACCTTCCTTTATTTTTACAATGCAGTATTATATGTATACCTACATTCTATTTCCTTTATTTTCTTTATTTCATGATACATGCCACGTCGTTTGACAATTTGATGCCACGTGACATTATGTCATATTCATATCTGATATCTATATTATGTTCACGTAACACTTTATTTAAATTTATTCCTTCTCCTGTATCTGATGATGGGTTCTAGGAAACCCGAAAGTTCTTATATACAATAAAATCTTTAAATTCAGCCAACGAATTTAAATTTGTATTGTGAGTGACTCTTGTTTTTAAGATCGTGCATTGAAGGCAACTACCTTGATTACTTTGGACTATTTCGGCACGAATTCGAATTCTCCTAATACTCCCTTTACTTACTTTAGCATTCGATATCGAAAGGAAGAAATTTCGGATAGACCTAAATGCCTCGCTGTTCCGGTCCAAAGCTTTTAAAAAAAATTGATCAATCTGAGTTTGATGTGCAGTGGTGGAGAAGTGTGTTCGCTGCTTGTACAAGAGGTTACTTACTACTTTCTTAGAACTGGGTTTCAGAGACTGCCTTCCACTTTCTTATACAGTTGTGCTTCTCTTTAGCGCTACTGTCCCATTCGCAAAGGAAGCATGAATATTTAGTGTATCCCAGTTTCATTCCTAGTAAAAGAGGAATGACTTTCAGGTCACTACACATTTTCCAATGAAAATCATTGTACTTCACCACATATAATTGCTTTTTCAAAGTATCATAATTTTCTTTCTCCCGTGAAGCATATCTAAGAGGAATGAAGTTATATTTGTTGACGATGTGTAACAGTACTGCCTTTAAACTCACTTTGGAAGCCTCAATAAGCAGTTGTGACGTACCTGCACCGCAGATCGCACATGAGATAAAGGCAGATAGCAGCAAGCGATACGTCTCCGTTGTTCAGTTGGGAAAGCGACTTACTCCAAAGTGAGGGACCCAGGTTTGATCCCCGACGTGGATATAAATGACGGAGAAATTTACTTCGTTATATTTGCGCCTGAACTTCAAGAATGACCTGGCCGTTAAAGTACTCGCAATGGTGTGATGTTCTTTCCACACCACGCGACAGGAAAAATGAGAGAATCCCTTCTTCTGCGCTTCGAAAAATAAATGTGTGTGATGTTACGTTCCACACAGCAAATTGACTGGGATTTCTCCAATGTGCGTTCTTAAGCGGATGACTGCCTACAACGACACATGGTCCCGCCTGACCCGTGGGCCATGCCCCCGGCCCTCTTTCGGGAGGGGCGGGAGGAGATGTGACATTCCTGCACCTCAGGACGCACATGAGAAAAAGGCAGATAGCAGCGAGAGCATACGTCCGCGTAGCTCATTTGGGAGAGCGACTTATCCCGGAATGAGGGGACATTGCGAAATAAGTCAAAAATTACTATTTTTATTTTTGAATAAGTCGAAAATGACGGAAAAATTTACTTCGTTATAGTTATCAGTACCACTTTAAAATGCGATTAGAACTGGAAGAGTATCATATCACAAGGATATCGACATTTTGCAGGATACATTGGTTCCCAGCTGTTCATAGTCAGAGTATGTTGCAACCAGGTTTTCGTAGTTGACAGAGAAATATGGAAGAGAGTCTTGCATCACTTATACTTTTCGGTGTTCATGGTCACCTGTTTCTTTCTCAGTAAATCATGTTCACAGACTATTGGTACTTCACCGCATTTGTTTATTCCCAGCTGTTGATATTTGACGGAATTTGTTGACTGCCAGCTGTCGATACTTAACAGTTTACTTCAATGGGCAGCGATCAATGATTTGCAGCATCTGGAATACATCCGTTTATAATTGGTAGTTAATATTAGTGGTCCATTGACAGTATATTTTTTATCTTTGTTTCGGGATTTAACGGCCATCATAAATAACTCTAGGGGCTGAAGTCCCTGATTTAGGGACAATGGCTTCAAGTAAAAGACAGACCCATCGGAATCATGTATGTACATAACTTTTGCCTCAGCCAGGAATCAAACTCGAGCTCATCTCGGACGAAAGGGCAGAATTTAACGCCGCACAGCACTCCCGCTCGGGATGGCACACTGATTTTTAGAGATAAGCAGTTTATCTGAGTGATCAGCTGTTTATTCTTTGCAGTTGACATTTTCTCGAAAAAATCAGACATACTCTTCTTTTAGCTCCAAATTTAACTTAACAGATAATTGAATGGAATGTTTATATTCCGCGAAAAGTTTTAATTAACGTTTTCTGTATGCTTACCGCTTTCGAATAAAGCGTAATTATTATAGTGCCACAGAACATTGTTAAAGCCCGAACTACATTTGATAGAACGATTTAATCCCGTTCTAATAGACAACTAGAAAATTGTTGAAAAACTATCCAGATATACAGGTTCCATTTTCAGTTGGTCTTCCTATTACTCGTAATCTGTAATGTGCCAAATCATATTTTTTCACAGTTTCACACATTTTTTCTCCTCACGTGAAAACTTCTCTTCTGGGAATTAGCATGTTTTTCTCGGGTTTAAAATGTAAAATATTTTTCAGCATTTTTTCTCATGCTTCGACTTATTCACAAAAGAGTGAAGTCATCATAAGATGGATTCCTGATGTTGTGGAGTGCATATCATAACATTCCTTAAGGTGATGGGTTATTCTGCAGAGTTCTGTCACTTCTGCAAGTTACGAATTCATTCTTGGAGACAACGTGCACCCAATTCAGCAGGCATTGCTTCCTAAGGACCGTCCCAGGTTTCACGCATATAATGCACCCATGCGTGTTCGAAACGTGTCAAGATGTGGTTTGCACAGCATGAGAATGAGATACAAGAGCTACTCTAGCCACCTTTATTTCCAGACCACAATATTATTGAATATTTGTGGGAATATCGGGAGCAAAAGGTCAGATCACATTTTTTCCCTCCAATATACTTGGAACATATTTTTCTGGAAGCACGGACCCAAATTTCATTATCGTGAGAGTATGAAACCTTGAAGTTGTGCTGCCTTAATTTAAATCGTATAATTTGTTTTTTTCGCTGGAAAATTGACCTAGGTCGTCTTGCCAGCTGCGTGGTAAAAATTTGTTGTTGATGTGTATTTTAACCATTTGGTCCTACATAACATAAGGAGTGATTCGTTGGCTAAATGAGATCATTGTCCTTCACTTTAAGTTGCATTCGGCCTTAGATATGTTAAAAACATATGGTATCAGCTGTATCTCACAGTTGCTCGTATGTTATTGCTGTTATATAAAGTACAAATGTAGTACTTAATTTTTAAATCTTAAGAAAATATGAATTTTTTCCGAAGTGTGTAAGAAACCATATAACATTAGTTGGCTAAGATTTGCTTACCTGTTAGCTACAACGCACTACAATCTATCGGAAAGACTTTAGTACTTTCCGAAAGATTGTTCTTTTTTTGTTTCTATTGGGGATTTAACGACTACCGTGAGCAGCGCAATGCGCTATTAAGAGTCGCCCGTTCCTAATTTAGGGCCACGGGTTCCCGGAAAGGGAGAGATCCAGTGCCGTAAAACCAACACATCATCCAAGCCTCACGGGATTCGAACCCGGGCCCATCGCAGACAGAAGCCATTGCTCAGACTACTACACTACCAGGGAAGGTCTTTTGTCTTCAAGGCATCTCCGTCTTGAGCCAACGAATTTCCTCGCGTATACGTTTATGAACACACAATCAACGACTGTTGATGTTACACACACTTCTCTCAAAAATGGTCAACTTATTTTCCATCGCCGGCAGTTTTCCGTCACGATCAAACTATTTTTGCAAAGTAGAACTCTGTGAAGTACCTACTTCAGAGGTGATACACATGATAAAACGACAAATTGCAGGGATAAGCCTTTGACGGCGTGTTTCAAGGGGTAGAGTACCCGACTTTGGAGAAGAAATATGTGGTTTAAATTCCACCACGGGTAGAAAGGTCTGATTTTGCTATATTTGTGCCAGAACATAAAATAAACTCCTGGACGTGAAGTTCCAAAAAATGTGCGATGCTGTTTCTATACATCAACTGGAATTAATCAGAATTCCTTCGTCTACGGATAACTACATTCTTCCAGCATGGTTTGTCGATTGAACCGAAAGCTAGCGATTTCTTGCGCCCGACTTTTTCGAAGAGTTTATATATGTGGCGTACCTACCTCAGAGGTGACGCGTATGTCAAGACGGCAAGTTTCACGGATAAGCCTTTGCCTATAGTTTAAGTGGTAGAATTTCTGAGACTCCGGAGAAGGAAGATTCGAATTCCACTATCAGGACTGGAAACCATATCTTCCTCAAAGTGCTCACATCGATGAGCCATTACATTATGAGCCATTACTTTTTGAGCCATTACATTATGAGCCATTACATTATGAGCCATTACAGCTGCCACTAGGCGAGGCATCGCTTCAATGAGGTGGCGATAGGTGTCCTGTTGTATCTGGCACTATAATGTCAACAGGAGGTCCTCCAGTTCTCGTACATTTCGGGGTGGAGGTGATTTAGCGCGAACCCGCCTTTCCAAGTCGAACTACAAAATGTTCAATTGGGTTCATGTCAAGTGACTTTGGAGACCAGAACATTAACAGAAGGTCACCAGAATGTTCCTCGAACCACTACTTGACGATTCTCGCAGTGTGGGATGGCGCATAATTCTGTTGGTAATAGCCATCACCAGAAGGAAACACGGTTACCATGAATGGGTGAACTTGGTCCGCAACAATGTTCTGATATCTGACAGATGTCAAAGATTATGCTATTGGTATAACGCAGCCTAAAGTGTCCGAAGAAAACATCGCTCACAGCATAATCACGCCCTTCCCCCTCGCCGTCGGCCTGTTTTCACCCAACAGTGCATCCAGGTGCCATAGCTTCCATTGGTAATCGGTGTATCCTCGCTCGGCCGTCTACGTGACGCACCATGAATCATGATTCGTCAGACCAGGCCAAGTTCTTCCAAGCATCCACGGTCCAATCTCGATTATCTTGGGCCCACTTCATGCGTTGTTGGCGATGACGTGCAGTGAGCATGGGGATCCAGATGGGTCTTCGGCTATGCAGGCCCATGCGCAGAAAGCTGCGATAAACTCTGTTCTGTGACATATTGCCTTGATCACCACTGTGGTAGCTGCGGGTGATTTGTCACATTGTGGCCGTACGGTGGATGTGAATAATGCGCGACAGGCTCCGCTCTCTTTGGCGTCAGTGAGCTGCGGACGACAAACTGCTGGACGAGATTTTATCTTATGGGCCATCTGTGCACCACTTTTGATACGTACTCATCACAGCGGCACGTGAACAACCCGTAAGCCGCGCCCTTTCCGAGAACGTAGCTCCGATGTGCTGTGCCATCACAATTTATCCTTTATGAAACTCTGACAAATCGATAGTGTTTCCCATCTCACTCCGAACACTCTACTAACCGAAAGCTGGTGCTCGGGTTGTATATAAACTGATCTGTGAACTTCACCTGCACCACCGTTCGGTCTCCAGGCGCGCTCATTTCTCTAGGCTGGGGGAGATCATCATGGAATGACTCATTGGTGTATTTCGCTATACCTCTTTCTAAGAGGATAATAAGATTCGCAAAACTACTCTCTATACGCCTTTTCTTTGTTATGAGGTATCTATAGTACGTATTGCATACTCTTTTGAACAGGGAAGCAAACTTTCTACAGTGATGCTTTCTACTAGGTTTGTTAACACACCATTAATGATTTCACACAATTAGTATTTACTCTAGCACTGAATAATAAGATTGTTGTTTTTGCTGGGTTTTTCTGTTTCGAAGTTCAGTGACCACAATAAGCATCTAAGGAATCGCTCTTCTTTAATTCATAGCCTGTTGTTCCAAAATATCAACACCTTAAGGCAGACACACGACCCATTCCTTCCTCATCAACTCGAACTCGTGACAACTCATTACAGTCCAGCTGTGTTCAGTTAACCCAATTTACTACAGGGATCGAACCTGGTCGATAGAGTCTAAAATGATAAGATCCAACTTCCACACAGCATAAATGATACTGATGTATTGCCGAAATTATTGAACAGTACCCAACTATATTAGTGTGAAACCCATCTACCTCCAACACCTAAAACATTAAGGAAGTACGGATTTCATGAACGATGTATTGGAGTTTAAACACTCAATGGACAAAAAATTAGAGATACCTACCTAACGGCGTGTTGGTCTTCCTCTAGCGCGAATGACAGAATGTACACTACGAGTCACCGACTCCAACAGGGGCCCCAGGGTATTTGAAGGGAATGCCGCCAATTCCCGTTGCAGCATTGTCCACAACTCGATCCATGGATGCTGAACCGATGGTCCAGCATCCATGGATCTGTAGTTTGGACACACGGCAGGCTCGAGAGTTGCCACATGGTTTAGATCAGGGGACCATGAAGGACCGCTGAATGGTTCCAAACTCAAATGAGTGTTCCTCAAGCCCGAATTAAGTGGTTGTGGCCCGGTGTGGAGGCGCATTGTCCTGTGAAACAGGCCATCAGCCGCTGGATGTGAAATAGCCATGGAAGTGCGTAATGATCAGGCAGCCTGCAGCTGCTACGGACCTCTCCAGACACACTAACGGCCATAATATGTAACACAAGAAGGCATCTCAGACCGCCACAGAGCCACTACCCTCTTGAACAGAGCCGATATGGCACGACTGGGTAATGGCCTCATGCTGTTGACGCCAGACCGCACCCTCCCGTCAGTTAGATGCAGCTGAAAACGGGATTAATCTGAGGAAACGACGAAGCGCCACTATGTAGGTGTCCAGGGTTTTGTTCCCGGCATCGGGCAAGGCGAAATGTCCGATAACGTGTAGTTACAGTAGCACACGAGTAGAGCATCGTCTTCGGTAACCTAGGATACGCAGCGTGGGCCGTAACGTAGGTCCCTGACACTGATTGGGTCTCTGACATTAGACCTGGATGTCATTTGAATCGTCATTGCCAAGCGTTCGGTCTGTACAAAATTTGATAGTTTACACCCATCCCGGTGATCAATGGCGTGTAGTCGGCCGCAGCTGGATCTCTGAGTACTCGTACGTCTGTCGATATTATACTCACAGTAAACACTACATACTTTATATGGTTGCCCTCGGGAGCTCTATTGTTCTTACCACTTGGACGACAGAATGACCTATCTGTCTTGCGCCCACAATGCGTCCACGATAAAAGTCGCTCAGATCACCATGTTTGTTTTTATCACCTAATTCCCAACCGTGCATCGGTAATTGCGATATACTGCTGGGAGTCCCTGCTGTCCGCCTAGTTATGTCCTTCGGCTGGTTTGGGCCTGTAACAATCTGCGTGAGGGATCCCCTTATCAACTTCACATCATCCCTATCTCTAGTAATAAGGATTAATACGTTTTATTGCACGATGGCATTTATACAGTAATAAAAACGAAAGCTATATACAGGTTTAAAACACTAGTTCTTTCGGATTCACAGTGACTCCTTCGGCAGATGTGATTGCTCTCATGCGGTTACATGCTGATCTTATACACTGAGTGGCCACTTTATTATGACCAGCCCTTCAGTACTCCGTTGGGACACCTTTCTCCTTTAATACTGCGTCGATTCTTCGTGGCATGAACTCAACGAGATATTGATAGATCGTTTGTGGAATCTGAGCCCATGCTTGATGAATAGCACTTTCCAGGAGTGTGAGATTGCAGGGTTGTGGATCCAGCTGTCTGATGGCTCGTTCAACTTCATCTCATAAATTCTCAATGGGATTGAGATCTGGAGATTATGGGGGGCCACCTAAGCAAAGTAAACTCACCGGCATGTTCCTGAAACCAATCCTGTACAATACGAGCTTTACGGCAGGACGCATTACCTTGTTGAAAGTAGCCATCGCCATTGGAATAAATCATCCACATGACAGGATGCACTTGGTCCGCAACGACGTTTAAATATGACGTGCCAGTCAGACGTTGATCAACACGAATTAAAGGGCCCAAAGCATGCTAACAAAACATTCTCCAAACCATAACGTGCCTCCACCAGCACGAATTGTTGTAGCAATGCATTTGGGGTCCATGCTTTCGTGCTGTTTCCGCCAAGTTCTCACTCGGCCATCGACATGGTGCAACTGAAAACGTGATTCATCGGACCACATAATTTGTTTCCAATTATCGACTGTCCAATCCTTGTGCTCTTGTGCGAACTGGAGACGTTTTATCATGTTAACTGCAGACAGTAAAGGTGTTCGAACAGGCCTTCGGCTACCATATCCCATCCGATGCAGTGTACTGCCAACAGTGCGTGCAGAGATCATTTGAGTGGATCCTTGATTAAGATGGTCTGTAATTTGCTGCACTGTTGCAATTCTGTTGTCTGTTACCAGTCTGGACACTCTCCGTTCCGCCCGAGCAGTCACTAGTCGATGACGACCACACGTTGCACGTAGAGACCCAGTTTTTTTGCTGACAGTCCAGTCTTTAAACACTTCAACAACAGCTGCTGTGGAACATTTCACAAATGCGGCAGTTTCGGTGGTACTCGCTCCATGGCTCGGAGCTGCTACAATCATCGCACGTTGGAAATCCGTCAAATAGCATTTTTTACTCATCTCGTAACCCAAAAACCACTTCTACTACTGTTGCAAGCACTAAGCTTTCCCTTTTTATACTAGCCTTGCCCTCTGGTGGCAACAGCGTGCAGCCATAGCTCATTTGCCTAAAATTGTCAGGTGGTCATAATAAAGTGGCCACTCAGTGTATACGAGAAACTAATGCATCATGAGAAAAGTAATGAATCACCTCGTTTGCAAGAACTGTAGGCGCTGGAAATTCCATTCCGGTTTGGAACAACGCTTATGACGAAGTAAATTTCTTTATCATTTTTATGCCAGGAGGGGAGGATTCGAATCCCCAACGCTCGGCTCCTGGAGCTCCGAGGGCTATCCACTATACCACACTGGCATGTGCTCTCACTGCTATCTGCCTTTATTTAATGTGCGTCCTACGGGGCAGGCACGTCACAGGCTAAGATTGTAAATACACCTAATTCTGTTTATTTTTTGTCATAAACAGAAAGTCTCTATATTTCAGCTAATGATAAACTTTGAGGCAATGATTTTTATCGGTGTGTTTTACCCAAACCCTGGACGAATTTAGTTAGAGAGGACAGCACAAGAACTATTGTTCCTGTTGCCTAATTTTATTAATTGATCATGTTTTTCTTGACTGCTTTGTTATCTCGTATATCATGTGATACTGACATTACCCTTCCCATGATGCATCAGTTTCACGTATGTAAGATCAGCATGTAACCACATGAGAGCAATCACATTTGATGAAAGAGTCACTGTGACTCCGAAAGTACTCAAGCTTTAAACCTGCATATAGCTTTCGTTTTTTAACTGAATAAATTCCATCGTGCAATCATCATTGTCAACCATTATCAATCCACTGCTGGACGAAGGTCTCCCCAAGTTTCCTCCACAACGGTCTGTCTTGTGCCAGTCTCCTCCATGTCACTCCCGCATATTTACGAATTTCATCCACCCATCTCCCATGTGGTCTTTTTCTGGGTCTTTTCCTGTCCCTTGGAATCCAATCTAAAATTCTTGGCTGTCCATCTATGGTCTGTCCTTCTGGCAGTATGTCCAGCCCATTGCCATTTCAGGGATTTAACCTGATCATGATGTCTTCCACTCTCGTCATTTTTCGGATCCACGAGTTTCTCTTCTTATCTCTCCTGGTTATACCAAGCATGCACCTCTCCATGCTTCTTTGAGTTGTCTGCAGCCTTTGTATGTCTCTTTTAGTTAAGGTCCACGTCTCTGCACCATACGTAAGCACTGGAAGGATTCATTGATCAAACACTTTTCTTTGAAGACATAATGGCATATTGCTCTTGAAAATTATGCTGTTTCTTCCAAAGGCTCTCCAGGCAAGTTTTGTACGCCGATTAATTTCTTCATCAATGTGACCCTCACTTGATATCTGCTGTCCAAGATAAACATACGTATCTGTTATCTCCAGTTTTTCTCCATCAATCGATAAATCTTCATTTCTTGTAAAAGCATTGAACATCACTTTTGTCTTCTGAAAGTTCATTTTTAATCCCACTTCTTTACTCTTGTCAGCAAGTTCCTGGATCATACTCTGCAGCTCTGATGGGGTAGTTGCAAAAATGACTACGACATCAGCAAAACGAAGGTGGGTTAGATAATCTCCATTAATCTTTATCCCTTTGTTTTCCCAGTTCAGTGATTGAAAGACATTTTCCAATGTGGCATTAAAGAGCTTCGGAGATATGGTGTCACCTTGTCTCACTCCTTTCCAATTTTTATGTGTGTTGTATTTTCAAACAGCCGAATCTTTGCACTTGCATTTTCATAGATGTTATTAATAATATTAATGTATGCATCTTCAATACCACAGGTTTTCAGAGCCATTGTAACTGCTGATGGTTTCACTGAATCAAAGGCTTTTTCATAATCGATAAAAGCCATGCACAATGGAAGTTCATATTCCCTCGCTCTTTCAATTAGTTCTCTCAGTACGTGGATATGATCTATTGTGCTGTAGCCACTCCTGAATCCAGCTTGTTCTCTCGGTTGAGCCGTGTCCAGTGTTACCTTCAAGCGGTGTGAAAGAACTTTAGTGAAGATTTTATAAACCACTGATAGGAGGCTGATAGGTCTGTAGTTCCTGAGATCCTCAATGTCACCTTTTTTATGTAGCAGGATCATTGTAGCATTGTTCCAATCCTCAGGAATCTTCCTTCATTAAGGCATCGAGTAAAAATTTGGGCGAGTACTGTTTCGATTTCTCCACTTGCTTCTTGTATGATGTCTATAGTAATTCCATCTTCTCCTGGAGCTTTCCCCCGCTTCATGTTCTTGATTGCATGAGCAACTTCTGCTGGGAGGACTGGAAGAACTCTGGTACCTTTCATGATGTCTGGAGTACATGTATCATCCCTTTCATATAATTTGGAGTAGAAATCTTTCACTCTTGTCAAAATTTCGCCTCTATTTCTTGTTATAGAACCATCTTCTTTTCTCAGAGCCATAATCTGTTTTCTTCCCTTACTGAGATGTCCCTTTGCTATCTTAAAGCTTTGGTTGTTTTCAATTGCTTTCCTCACTAGCTCACAGTTGAATTTCCTTACGTCTTCAGTGATACTTTTTCGTGTTGTCTTGCATAGCTCTATATATTCCACTTTGGAAGTCACATCTTCTTTAGTTGTCCTCATCTCTCTTCTTTTTGCATCAACATTTTGGTTTTTCCTGATAATTTGTTCACATGCAACTTGTTCTTAGACCCAGCTAATTTTGTTGCTGTTTCCATTAGAGCTTTGGTTACTTTTCTGTTAACTTCCGAAATATCCACTTCTTCCGATGTTAGGCCTTCTAAAGCAGAGAATCTGTTCTTCAGTTCTAACTTGAAAGTATTATGGTGTTTTTTAAGGTTGGTTATGTCAATACATTTTGTTTGTCTTATGAGCTTGCCACGTTCCAGTTTAGTGTTGAGGTGCATCTTACATCTCACCAATCTATGGTCACTACCTGTGTTGAACTTGTTCAGCACACTGCAGTCTTCGATGACGAATTTTTTGTTACACATAATAAAATCAATTTCACTTGTCGTTCCAATTGGATGTCTCCATGTCCATTTCCTGTGTGGCTTTTTCTTGAAAAAGGAGTTCAAGATGAAAAATCCTTCTGCCTCTGCAAACTCAACGAGAGTATTTCCACGCTGGTTTCTGTTGCCGTGACCGAATTTACCTACTGAAGTTTCATTCTGTTGCCGTTGCCCTATTTTTGCATTGAAATCTCCCATAATTATCTTCAAGTGCTGCTTACCTTTATTATTTAGATGACGAATTTCCTCATAAAATTCTTCAATTTCTTCTTCAGGATGACTTGTGGTGGGTGCATAAGTTTGAATAATCTGAGCCTGGTATCTTCTCGATAGTTGGATAACGAGTCGTGCAGCTCTGTCAGAGGAACTTTCAACTTCTACCACTTTATCCTTCAGTTTCTTGTTTATTATAAATCCAACACCACTAGTTCTGCCAGTATCTGTCCCACGATAATAGAAGAGATGTCCACTTTTCAGTTCAATGAGATCTTCTCCTTTTCTCCTTACCTCACTTAGCCCGACGATGTCCCACTTGATCCTTTGTAGTTCCTCTTCCAATTCAAGAAGCCTTGAATCAGAAGATAGGGAGCGTCCGTTATAGGTAGCCAAGGTCAGCATCAAATGGCAGCCTAGTCCGGTCCTCCGGGAATTCTTAGTACCCTCTGCCTTCATGTCGCACTGGCCGCTGCCTTGGCCAGGTACATTCCAGCTGCCGGAGACTGAGGGCCAAGATATAAGTTGTAGAGTCATTTTGGAGGTGTTTGGCCATAACTCACCACGCTGGCCAAGCGGGTTGGTGAGTGTGGGATAGCATTTCCTCTGATCCCGATGGTATAGTTATACCGCTATTGGCGGTCGTCAGAGCCCCTTTAGTGGGAACAGGATGCACCACGAGAAGGCGGGGTTGACATTTGTCAAGGAGAGGCTGTGATGTTACGCATCACCTGACCTTACATCGTGCAATAAGACGGATTAATCCTTATTAAAAATATTTGTGCACGACTTAATAGAGTTTTTCACTCGTATTCCTAATGTTTTTTTTATACTGAGTGTATATAACTATGCTAATACGGTTCGTATGCACTAATGTGAAATGAAAATTGAGTCTGCTACTGCATCTACTGTATCTAACCATTATTCACAAAACAGTAGAATGATACAAGGTTTTTAAAACTTTTTGTGAAAATGCAGATTATATTATTATTGGCTTCTCACGTCTTTAGTCAACAACGAACTTGTAAAAACATTCCTATATTTTTGTGCACTCTGATCTCAATTTCAAAATAAGTTATTTGCCTGTTCTCGGTTCAAAAAATGCATCGTCTCTTTTCTGACACGTAGTCAAATACTGTTTTCGTAAAATGCATGCTGCGACAATTAAGCAAACTAAAAGTGACTGTATTTCAGACGGCAATTGACTCATGTTACGATCGTCTGCAGCAGTTGCCATTCCACGTTTTTTGACAAACACGGAGGAAAATCAAGACTGTTTACTTTATGTTTTTATAACTAATCTGCAGTCTGAAAAGATATGGAAAATTTTAAAGTTATATTTGCTGTTCCAGACCCTAGACGGTTATGTCTCATCATGTTCGACGCACGAAGAAAACTAAATATTTTTCTCCTGTGTCTCCACTTTATTAAAATGTCTGACTGCCTACGTGTTTTGTAAAAAAAAAAGGTTTTTTTAAATTTCTGTAGATCTGATGTTCTAGAGAAATGACATTCGTGAAATTGTTTTCTAGAAAGCATCTCAAAATTCCTGAAAAGTTATTTCAGGAAATTTTTAATGAAGCAGTGCAGGGAAACAGCATTCATTATACAATTAGTAGAAGGAAACCGAGGGATTTTGGAGGTAATGCTGCTTTTCGTAGCACTTTTATATTTCTTCTTTTTATGGTAATGTTGACATCTGAGATTTTTCTTTAATTTTTAGGGTATTAAAAGCGATGATGGGAGAGTAGAGAGAAGAATGCTTCTTTTGCCTTGACGCTGTGGTATGCAATTCATGTAATTACTAAATTCACCGCAGGGTGTTTATTTCCCAAAATTTAAGTAATTTCGTTGACTGTCTATTCCATTTCTGATAAAAATGATCTCGGAATTGTTTCTTGTGTCAAGCATTTCGCAGGAAATAGCACCGAAGTAAACTTGAGTTGTTCTGCTGTGTAATTGGATGCTTTGACGGAACGACAGAAGAATGAGAAGAGTGCCTTTCAACAAGAAAGTGGAAAAAATTGATTAAATTACCTACGGCATACTTTTCAATTAAAATCTTATATTACCGTAATAATGGTTTTGCAACAAGCGACAAAAAATATTGGTGACCATTTGGAAGGTTTTTCATTATATTTGAATGATTTTCGCAAACCATATTATCTCACAGTAAATTTAAGTTGATATCAGCATCAGCATCATCATCATTGTCAACCATTATCAATCCACTGCTATACGAAGGTCTCCCCAAGTTTCTTCCAGTCTCCTCCATGTTACTCCCGCATACTTTCGAATTTCATCCACCCATCTCCCATTTGGTCTTCTTCTAGGTCTTTTCCTGTTCCTTGGAATCCAATCTAAAATTTCGGCTGTCCATCGATGGTCTGTCCTTCTGGCAGTATGTCCAGCCCATTGCCATTTCAGGGATTTAAGTCTGATCATGATGTCTTCCACTCTTGTCATTTTTCTGAACCACGAGTTCCTCTTCTTATCTCTCCTGGTTACACCAAGCATGCACATCTCCATGCTTCTTTGAGTTGTCTGCAGCCTTTGTATGTCTCCTTTATTTAAGGTTCACGTCACTGCACCATACTTAAGCACTGGAAAGATGCATTGATCAAACACTTTTCTTTTAAGACACAATGGTTTATTGCTCTTGAAAATTATGCTGTTTCTTCCAAAAGCTCTCCAGGCAAGTTTTGTACGCCGATTTATTTCTTCATCAATGTGACCCTCACTGGATATCTGCTATCCAAGGTAAACATACGTGTCTGTTATCTCCAGCTTTTCTCCATCAATTGATAAATCTTCATTTCTTGTAAAAGCATTGAACATCACTTTTGTCTTCTGAAAGTTCATTTTTAATCCCACTTCTTTACTCTTGTTAGCAGGCTCCTGGATCATACTCTGCAGCTTTGATGGGGTAGTTGCAAAATTGACTACATCATCAGCAAAACGAATTTCGGTTAGATAATATCCATCAATCTTTATCCTTTGTTTTCCCAGTTCAGTGATTGAAAGACATTTTCCAATGTAGCATTAAAGAGCTTCGGAGATATGGTGTCACCTTGTCTCACTCCCTTTCCAATTTTTATGTGTTTTGCATTTTCAAATAGCCGAATCTTTGCACTTGCATTTTCATAGATGTTATTAATAATAATATTAATGTATGCATCTTCAATACCGCAGAATTTCAGAGCCATTGTAACTGCTGATGGTTTCACCGAACAAAGGCTTTTTCATAATCAATAAAAGCCATGCACAATGGAAGTTCATATTCCCTCGCTGTTTCAATTAGTTCTCTCAGTACGTGGATATGATCTATTGTGCTGTAGCCACTCCTGAATCCAGCTGGTTTTCTCGGTTGAGCCATGTCCAGTGTTACCTTCAAGCGGTGTGAAAGAACTTTAATGAAGATTTTATAAACTACTGATAGGAGGCTGATAGGTCTGTAGTTCCTGAGATCCACAATGCCACCTTTTTATGTAGCAGGATCATTGTAGCGTTGTTCCAATCTTCAGGAATCTTCCCTTCATTAAGGCATCGAGTGAAAATTTGGGCGAGTATTGTTTCGATTTCTCCACTTGCTTTTTGTATGATGTCTACAGTAATTCCATCTTCTCTGGGAACTTTTCCCCGCTTCATGTTCTTGATTGCATGTGCAACTTCTGCTGGGAGGACTGGAAGAACTCTGGTACTGGTACCTTTCATGATGTCTGGAGTACACGTATCATCCCTTTCATACAATGTGGAGTAGAAATCTTTCACTCTTGTCACAATTTCGCCTCTATTTCTTTTTACACAACCATCTTCTTTTGTCAGTGCCATAATCTGTTTTCTTCCCTTACTGAGATGTCCCTTTGCTATCTTTAGGCTTTGGTTGTTTTCAATTGATTTCCTCACTAGTTCACAGTTGAATTTCCTTACGTCTTCAGTGATACTTTTTCGTACTGTCTTGCATAGCTCTATATATTCCACTTTGGAAGTCACATCTTCTTTAGTTGTCCACATCACTCTTCTTTTTTGCATCAACATTTTGGTTTTTCCTGATAATTTGTTCACATACAACTTGTTCTTAGACCCAGCTAATTTTGTTGCTGTTTTCATAAGAGTTTTGGGTACATTTCTGTTAACTTCAGAAACATCCACTTCTTCCAATGTTAGGCCTTCTACCAGATAAATGGCAAAATCCTCGTTCTGTATCCTAAAAATACCTTAATACGAAGTTTGTACCGAAAGTAATGCAAAAGTGGGTTCAACTTGTTTTATTATTTCACAGAGGTCGTTCAAATTGCTCACGTTGGTAGAGTAACTCTTTCTCTATACAAACGTACTACACAACATAGTCTTCATCACAATTGCCATCATTAAACTCAACCCTCGAATCCTCTATGAAAAAATTCAGGTGTGGCCTGTTGTAACCCCTTCTTCACAGCCATTTTCACCACGTATGTGTCATCAAATTTTTGTCCACGAGACTGTTCTTCATTCCACAAAACAGGTGGAGGTCGTTGGGTGCCAGATCTGGGCTGTAGGGTGGATGGGTACCACCGACAAACCTAATTTTCTGATCGCCTGATTTGTTGCCAAAAATATGTGTTGTCTCTCATTGTCATAGTGAATGCGGATCTTTTTCAGATTCTTGTTCATTCTCTTCCTCCTTATGGCTTCTTTAAGCTTCTTGACTGTCTCATTGTAGCTCTCGCTGGTTACGGTACGGCCACATTTCAGAAACTGAAAGAGAATGACACCCCTGTCATCCCACAACACAGTTACTATGACTTTCAGTGCTGATCGCTGGCTGTTTAACTTCTTAGGCTTTAGTGAAGAGGTGTGACGCAATTCCATGGATTAATTCTTCGTTTCCGGATCGTAATGTTACGCCTATGTTTAAAAACCTGTCACTAGATATAAATAAAACGTGTATTCATTGCTTTCAAACGTTTCTAGCCGATAAGACCAGTCTATACTTAGCCTGCTCTTCTTCATATCGGGTGTGAACTGCTGAGGTACCCACTTTGCACACACTTTCCGATACCCTAAGTCTTCCACCATCTTCTGTATGGCATTGTGAGCACAGCACATTTGTGCAAAAAGCTCACTGATTGTGACTCGTCTCTCAGTGCGAATCAATTCATCCATTCGCTGATGATTCGTGTTAGTGGTCGCAGGTGATGATAAAAGATTGCAAGTTTTGTCTTCAATGCTGGTTTCCTCTCCTTTAAACTTCTTCATCCATCTATGCACATTGCTCTGGTCAGTGGTGTCATCTCCGTAAACATTCTGTAGCCTTCCGTGGACGTCAGACAGCCTTCACTTTTCTTTCGTCAAAACCTCAATGACGTCACGTTGCTTCTGCTTGGAATCCATTGTTTACCTGCAATGAAGAAGAAGGTTTACTGCAGAGAAAGAGTTAGTTAATAAAAACATTTGGGCCCACTTTTGCGTTACTTTCGGTATAATCCTCGTATATAAGAAGGAAAATGGGCACACGCTTTTTACTGGTCAAATATGATTGCACAAGGTATAACAGACGGACTTCAATCAGACGAATTGGTTCATGCTTTATAAGTAGACTTCGCGCAGTGGAATTTGATAACTATGATAACTCATTTTATTAAATTCCAAAAATTCAATAGTATCTTAAGCATCAAAAGACATTTTGTGATCAAGAAAATTCCGTTGAAAAAACAACTTTTCAAAGCAAATTGATCTTTCGAATATACGTCGTATATATCTCATTCAATAATCCACTTTAGCTGCTCCCATTTCTGAGTGGTTTGAGGCCCTACCACCTGACCATTGGGCTAAAACGGATTCGGCTCGAGACCCAGATGGTGAGTAAGTGATCGTTTTTCCTATGAATTGTGGAGCAAATTTTCGGATGGGCGCTAGTTAATATCGATACGAGAAGCTCATGCTGATCGCAAAACCCTGAAATAAATCAAAACCCATTTTATTGAGAAGGAACTTTTAACACACAAACACGCACGCTCAGCAGGTGAGCCCAAATTGCATGGCTTTACCCGATTGAAAAAATGCTTTTGTGGACTGATACCGCTCACATTGGAAAACTTTATAGAAATACCTATAGCTTAAAATAGGGAATAGTTATCGCACCAGAGGGAGTAGAAGTTTCCGCTATTTTTGTTTTCTATATCTCAGCTTCTAAGTGTCCGATTTGATTTCTTGTTGTTGTTGTTGGAATAGAAAACATTTGCTGGTGCGAAATGTTTCTCATATAATTTTATATTTTTTACGCAATGTATATATTTTCCCCTAGGGGCGTATACGTAAATTACGTTTTCTCCGATATCTCTTCTTCTAAATCTCCGCACTGAAAAATTCTCCCTGCATCGGATATAGTTCCTCATGGAAAATGTTTTGTATATAATTTCTAATTTTGATAAAGAATGATTTCGCCACCATGGAGCGTAAGTTTCTATTTCCGCTTCTGACATATTTTCATCAAAATTTAAGCATCTGAAAACTCGATTGGGAAAATGTTTTCGTGGATCCATACCGCGTACCTCGTAAAACTTCTTAAGAACATTTTCTTCTTAAAAAATGCAGTTTTTCCTCAAAGGGGCGTAGATTTGTACCTTACCTTTGCCGATATATCTGATTCTACCAGTACGATTTGAAAAATTTATTCCTTATCGGGGAGAGTTTCTGGTGCAAAATGTTTCTCATATAATTTCAAATTTTTCTAAACGAACAAGTGCAGCATGCTTGTAGTGATCTCTGCGGAACTAAAAACCAGATTGGAAATAAAAATTCTGTAAAGTACTACTACCCACGAAAACATTTTGTGCTTATTTCATTTACAAATAATGCACAACTTCGCCGGTAGAGTAGCAAATATTTAATCAGGGTATATCTGCTTCTAAATGTCGGATTTAAAACATTCGTTTTACACCTGATACCATTTATCTTGTGCAACACTTTAGGTTTGTACTTCAGCAGCTTTGTTTTGTAGTTAACAGTTTTGTCGCAAGATAGTGTCGGTGTACCACTACTTGCTGCTGTATCTCCGCTTCTAAAAACCGTGTTGAATTTTTGATTTTACTGTATCATTCGCTACTGTAAAGATAGATAACATTATCCTCTTAGTGCACATCTTTCCCATTAGAGTGCGTGTAAACGTCAAAATGTTTATTCTCGCTATCTCTGCTTCAGGGTGGCGTATTCGGAAAATTATTTTTCGTTTGCTTAGCTTTTGCCATGAAGAGTACTTTTCCCTTTTTTTCCACTTTTCCATTATGCGAATTTCTTCCGTTATTAAGCGTAGAGTTATGTCATGTTGACTTCTGTATTTCTCCATTTAAAAAACATCTTTATTTCTGAACTGCTACCTTCTTCTGCTATGAGAAACGTTTTGTGCATCATTTGCTAATTTTCGTAAAACGCTTTTTAGGTGTTAATGGAAGTAAGTAGGTGTTTCGAATAGGGCTATGCAAAAGTTTCCGCCGCCCCCGCTGGCGGGCGCTGTAAGGGTGTAACCAGCCGGCGACCCGTTGCTGTCAGTTCGTACATGAAGCCAAGCATGGCGGTCCATAAAGTTCATTTGCGGCACTGTTTCTTATATTAGGTTTAATTTAAGGAAAAGTGCGAATGAAGCATACGGGGCGTATGGCGGAACGGTTATGGGTGAGCGGACGTGTCGAGAATGGCTTGCTAGATTTAAGAAAGGTGATCTAAGCTTGGAAGACAAGTCACGTGAAGGTAAACTGCAGGAACTCGTAGACGGGGAGCTGAGATTACTGTTGCAAGAAGATGCCATACAATCGACCACGACACTGACGAAACGTTTGAAAGTGGCTTAACCGACGGTAGTACGGCGTTTACAGGCCTTGAGGAAGATCCAGAAGATTGGGAAGTAGGTTCCGCATATGTTAACGCAGCGTTTTATTGGTCAACGATTGGACATCTGCATGCCGTTGCTGAGGATTTTTCAAGGGAAGAATTAATTTCTTGTGGAATGTTGTCACCGGGGATGAAAAATGGGTCTATTGTGACAACCCAGTACGCAACCGATCTTGGATTGACCCCGGCCATCCATTAACATCCACTGCGAAACAGGATATCCACGAGAAAAAAGGTGCTGCTGTGTGTGTGGTTTGATATGCATCGAGTACTGTACTTCGAACAGTTGAAAGCGGGCAAAACAATCAATGCACAACGATATAGCGATCAGTTGATGAGACTGAATGTCGCAATCGAACAAAAACACCCAGGGACAGGTAAAGGACGCCACCTAGTCATCTTGTTACACGATGATGCCAGATCACATGCCGGTGCCACCACGAAATCAAACCTTTAACAGTTACACTGGGAGGTTTTACCACACCCCGCATACTCTCCGGAAATAGCGCCATCAGACTTTCATCTTTTTTGCTCTATGCCACATTTCCTAGCCCAATAGCGGTTCACCACAGTTTCAGATGTGAAACATTTCGTCACTGCGTTTTTCAGCTCAAAACCCAAGTCCTTCTATCACAAGGGCATTCATTTGTTTCCTGAAAAATGACAAAAGGTCATTGATGCTAATCGCCAGTATTTCGTTGAATAAATGTGTACTGGTTTACTGATTGTTTCTGTCTTCTTTCTGCTTAAAACGGCGAAAACATTTGCAAACCTCTAGTATTTCTGGAATGCTTTATCGATTGTAGAAATCCGTTTGATATTTTTTCTAACCAGTTCAATCAACTTTTAATAACATTGATGAATTTTATTCTGATCGGAAAGGATTCAAAAGACGTGCTTATTACAACCAAAAATTGGATGTCATCTTTCTTCTTTTATTATTTTACGAATATGAGTTGCGTATATACAGTGCAAATACGCTTCGATTGTCTTTTATGCAACGCTAATTCAATTATTATCTTTAGATTTATGGATATATTCAATGTTTAACAACTCTGGTAAAGAACGCTGAACAAAATATCTCATTATAGCTAGCAGTACAGGAGGGTCTGCAATGTTTCTGGAATTTAAAAAGAGTTCATCATTCTAAAATGTTAACAAACTAGATGTGTGACGCAATTAAGCAGTGTCAAAGATTTAACTCGAAATAATTAGCGGCTTCTTGAGCAATTTAAAAGGACGGTTTGTCTAATAAATTTTCTGCGCATGCTTTATCTGCAGGTTACGTTTAACTTCATCTATCAAAATTAATGGATCTGTAGTGGTTTACTCTCAATCGTAACAAAACTGTGGAGATGTGCAGCGGTTAAGTTCATTTGTAGGCAAGTTAATTAGCAGTTGAAGACAATTTACTTAATCATGCGCTCTAACGAGCATAAAGCAGGATCTGGAATGCGTCTGCCTTATTCTGCCAAGAAGGGTGTTGCCTCTGGTTGTTTCAAATTTCCTCTGCTTATTGAGAGAAACCACGCTCTGTATCCATCCATAAATCATTAGTTTGCAACAGCTTTTCTTCAAAATTATGGAAGCCAGCTGAATGTTTAGAAACCGTATATCCCGTTATGTACTTGCGCCGATAGACAATATATTAAATATTTTTTTCTTGGTTCTCGGAGATTATGGAATCACTAAATAAAAAATATGTGCATAGTGTTTAGTTACAGCATACGGTATGACACAGAAGTCCCAAAGAACTCTACTTAAATTTTTATTCGTTGATTTTCTAGAAAAAAAAGCAAGATAGCCATTTCTGTTCATGACAAGATAGCATTTGTGGGGCATAGAACAGGGGGAGGGGTGACCCCGCAGAAGGCGTGACTGGGGGTTACTCGAAATTTTCAAATGGAAAGAGGGATCGGGTGAAATATCTTTGGAAATATTTCCGAAAACGCAGTAAGTTGGTTTTTAAAGTTTTGTTTTATCTTTATTAGGTACAAATTTATAGCATACAAGAGCGTCACTAAAGTGCACAATGAGTGGTACGAAAAATTGCTTTACTTCTGACACATTTGTGTTCTTTCTTTGGTTTGTGTGAATTTCTTTGGTTTGTGTGAATTTCTTTGGTTTGTGTTAACTTCTGACACGTTTGTGTTCTTTCTTTGTTTTGCGTACACGATTATCTCAGCTTCACTTTTGATTTGACCCATACGCTATTTTAGCAGTACATCATTGGCATCATGTCACGCAGTATGTTACAGATGTTAATGTTTCACTTACAGACACCTTTCAAAAAACTTAAACATTGCGAAGTGTGGTAACATGAGAAACAGTAATATACCGGGCATCTATATACCGACAATAATAGGTTTTATTCTTCTTGTCTTTTGTTCTCTCAATGACGAGTTCAGTAAGTCAGATTCTCGTTTACAGTCTCAAAATTTGAACAAATTACACATTATGCCCCGTCAGTTCCAGAAGCACTGAACAATGGTGTTTTATTCAATGTATTCGGATTTGTGAAGTATAAACCGGGAACACGTTGTCAAAGAATAAACAGATATGTTTTCGCTATTGCTTACGAAATTTGCCACAGTTTGTATTCATCATTTGTGACGTACGCTCTAATTTAACTTTCATTTTTGTTCCTTTTCCTATGTAAATTAGAGTTCTTTCTCTTTAGCACCTTTCAACCTTAACGTTATATCTTTTATTTCATATGAGTACGGTTGGCAACACTTGAGGTCTGTGAAAGTGACGTGTGCTTGTGATAAGAACAAGACGAGAGATATACACTGCAGTGCCAGAAAAGCTGGTACACCAGTCTAACACTTGGTAGGTCCCGCACGGGAGCGCAGGACTGCAGAAATACGACGGGGCATGGACTCCACTAGCTTCTGGAAATATGCTGTAGGCAATACACAGCATACCTCCTGCGGAGCGTTCCACAATTCGGAGTATTCCGAGGTATCAGATTCCTGTGTTCGATAGCGCGTTGCACGGCATCCCAAATGTGTTCTATCACGTTCAGATCTGAGGACGTGGGTGAGAATGGCAACACCCCAAACTCAGATGAAGGCTCCTCTAACCATAATGTGGCATTCCGAGCCTAGTGTGGAGGTGCATTGTCCGGTTGGAATAAGCCCAACCCAGCAGCATGAATGCAGGACATGAACGGGTGTACTTCGTCAGAAACGATGCGCACATAGCGTTGGCAGGTCACAGACGTTTGTAGACGTACCAGAGGACCCATTGATGTCCAGATAAACACACCCCATATCATTATGAACCCCCCAACAGACGGTACAGTTCCCTGTTGACAGGCGGGATCCATGACTTCATGGGGTTTGCGCCACACACGAATCCTTCCATCTGCCCGATACAGTTGGAAACGCGACTCGTCAGACCAGGCTACTTGTTTCCAGTCATCAAGTGTTCAGTGGCGGTGTTGCTGTGTCCAAGCGAGGCGCATATCTCTTTGTCGTGCACACATCAAAGGGACTAGAGTTGGGCGTCGGCTCCCAAAGCCCATATCGTACAGGGTACGTTGCACAGTCCGGATGATGATGCTTGTTGAGGCTCAAGCATTGAATTCCGATGATACCTGAATTCCGATGACACGCCTATCGCGTGAAACGATTCTTAACATCCGACGATGGTCACGTTCACCCAATGTCTTTTTACAGCCACACTGGTATCGTAGGGTGGACGTTTTGGCGGAATTCTTGTAGTCAATGTACACCCTTGCAATGGTCGTCCGTGAAAATACAACTTTCGGTTCTACCTCGGAAACACTATGGCCCATCTCACGAGCGCCAACTATGACACCGCTTTGAAAATCGCTTAAATCGTTAATACTTGTCATTCTCATGCCGAAAAAGCTCTGACCAGCTGGCAAGGATGTCTATCGCTTTATATATGCACTGGCGGACGCAACCGAGTTCGCGCATAAGTAACGTTTCTGTGTATTTTACATAAGCTCGTCTGTACCAGTTTTTCCTGGCACTTCAGTGTATAATATGATTAAGCAGCAGCTTTGTGTGTGATGTGCCGGTGCCTCACTGTGATATGTTTTTGATTTCGTGTATAGACAACGTTATGTGGTTTTGTCTAAACTTGCTGGACGAATAAAAGAAGAGTTTACGCAAGTGATTTCTGCTTTCTGTATATGTTTCTCTTGGCCCTAAAAGCTTTAATTTAAAGTGAGCTATTCGGTGCAATTAATGTATCACGTGTACCCTTAGTTCAACATCTCTTCAGCCAGATATTAAAAACTTAGCATAAGAGTGAATCCCGCATAACGTAAAAGAGTTACGTTATACATTACTTTTTTGTAAAAGATTTAAGCAAAATTCGATATCATCTGTATATTGTCTGTTCGTTTCATACACATACTTACCTAAGTCATTTGAACAGTACGAATACTCTTATGGAAATGGCATGATTTACTTCAAACAAATTAATATCTATTAGGTTTATACGTAGCATAGTAGTAATGCTTCCTTCGTGGTGAGTTGTTAGGAACAATGATTACTGGCTAGTCTTCCGAACTGAGAACGGTCCCAACTCCCAGATACTGCAGGAAAGGTCTTTTTCTCCTACTGCATTGGCTCTTTCTATTCGCTGGAACGAGTGCTCGCACATTAGGGACAGGCAACTGCATATAATCATTACAGACACCCACGGAGATTGTTTAACTACGAAATAGTGCTTCCAGAAAATCTCTTAATAAAATATTGATGAAAATTAGTTAACGTCCTGGGACTTTCAAGCCGCCGAGAACAAAACTTCAGAAATCTGTAGCACTGACTATCTCATCCATCGCCCTTTGGTGGTCGATGAGATTTACATGAGGATGAGAAGAACTATTCATGGAGTATTGGTTTCTTCAGTTCAGGCGCTTACAGCTTTGCTAATATGACTGGGAGTGTTAAGTTGCTGAAACATGTAGGAACAAGAAAAAAATACCATGGAATAATCAGAAATTTCGATGTGTCAAAATAGATTCAGTTTTCAAAAGGTACGGTTATCTGGAGTCATTTAAAGCATGAAAAATAATAGCTGCAGACAGTTGCACTTTCTCTTTAAAATCATTTACGGTCTGGTGCAGGTAGCGTCTACGAAGAATTCCTGACATTCTAAATTTTTTAGCATCTAGAACAATATGCAGCATGTTATGTATTCCTATAGCACCTCATCGCAAACCCAGAAACTAGAAATAGCATTTAGCTCTCATTTGCTTTAATCAGGATCTGTTGTCCCGAAAATTAAGGCTGCGGCACCACTTACGGACAGTAGGCATGCGCATACAGAGATTTGTGGCTTACAAACTTCTGGATGATTATTTGGCTTTCAGGAGGCTATTCGCCGGCTGTTCAAACAACACTCTTCAGGTTTCTACAAAGCCTTACCTATTTTTTCTTTGCCGCGCAATGTTTTGAAATGCAATAGTTCACTGATGCTACTGTCTTATCGTAATTTTCCGAACATTCGATTTAACTTTGGCTAAATACAAAGGCTGCTCAGATGGCATCCGAAAAGAAAGCCTCTTGGGTTATCGAATGACTTTTTCTTCCATTAGACAAATCCTTTACCGCTGGCTTCTTTAGAGTTTTCTTAGATGCAATATTTATTTTACCTTATTGAAGACTATTGCGTTTAAGGTTCAAATATGCAGTAATTTATCGTGATTATGTGTATATACACATAAATCTCTGCTACTTAACGCTCGTAGTAAATTTTTTTGAAAAAAATTTTACTTCTACAATAATTACGTGAATAAATATCCTAATGCTAGTGTAAAGACTCACCACAAGATACTTATGAGGGTTGGACCAAATAATATGAACACATAGGAAAAAAAGGTTTTACCTACCCAACAGGGTGTGGGGACAATTTAGGCATTCAAACCCGCCTTAATCCTCCTTGGAATGGACGTGTACAAATCCTTGATGGTGGCAAGTGGGATGCTACACCATTCATCTTGCAGAAATTCCTCCAGGTCCGTCAGAGATGCCGGAGGATGATAACGGGATCATACTCTCTTTTCCAACACAGACCACAGTGGCTCGATGATGTTTAAGTCTGGTGATTGGGGAGGCCAAATATTGTGTGAAAAATAGTTCTCATGTTCGCCAATCCATGATGAGACATTCCGAGCTCTGTGAATTGGAGCTTTATCATTTCGACCGTTGGCATCCCCTACAGGAAACAATGCCTGAGCCATTAGATGGACTTCATTGGCAAAGATAATTTCAAACGCCCTGCCAGTCATCCGTGATTTCAAAGTCATCACGGAACTTCACTGTTGTGAGCAGACAGTCTGCGTTGCACGCTTCTGATAGTGTTATTTGCACTTAAACACGTCCTGCTGTGGGGAATAGTTTGAATGTGGATTCATCCGACAACATTACACGCTTTCATGCATCGGTAGTCTAAGTTGTATGGCTCCTGTCACCACTGACGTTGCTGTTGTGCATTCACCTGGGTGACCAGAGGTTTTGCTATAGCAGCTCTGCCATGAATATCTTGTTTATGCAGTTCCGTGATCACAGTTTTCGTTGATACTGGGTTCTGGTGATTCAGATTGAGCTCCGCATTAATTTTCGGCGCGTGGTCTTCGGGTAATAATCCTCTTTAATGCTTTCTTGTCTCTATCAGTCAGGGTCGCTTCCCGGCCGCTCTTTTGGTTCGCAGACGAGGTTTTGCCACGAAAACGGTATACTGTCAGATCACTAGACACAGTAGCTCTCGACTCCCCTAGTACTCAGGCACTGCTGTCACGGAGGCACTAACTATCCGGCCACTACCAATTAGCCCACTTTCAAAGTCCATAGGTCGCGCGTATTTCGTCGTCTCTGTAAAAGAAATTTTGCAACAAGACACTTTAAATGCACTTTACCAGGACCTTGAGGTTCTGAAGAATGCTATTGCAGCCAAAATATGGTGTATACTTATGTGTGTTGCGACGTACGCAGCTGCATTAAAAGTCACGTCCATGAGCGTGGTGTTCACATTGTTGCGTTTAATCCCTGTGCATACAATTCCAAAGATTTTATTCTTCCGTCCGAAGACATCAATATAATGTACACGGATTGAATATAATCGCCCTGGATTCAATACATATATACATCTTGTAACAATAACACGTTCGTCCCTTGCATATATCTTAGCAGGTTTTATACTAAAGCTTTACACACTCCGCTTATAAATTCTCGACGTTTGTACAACTCCATAAATTCCACAAACTCCACGCTACATGCATTCAATGCAGTCATTTCACTTTGTTCTGACTCACTGTCTGTCAGTGGTGCCAGATTGTTAAAGCAGTTCGCAAAAGTAAAGTACATTTGAGTGAGAAACCCTTTTACCAAAAAGTAACAAAATTTATACACAGTCGAGTCACATTATTTTGACCACCTCCTACTTTTGACGTCAACAGTGCGTAGCCATTGAAAGAAATCATCACGTGTCACGTACCGGGAGCTGGCTTGGAGGGTATATAAGGTGGGCTTTAGGCATTCTGAGAACATATCTCTCGTTTCTGTCATGCATAAAAAGCAGCGGTTTAACAGATTTGCAAAAAGGGATGATTATCGTCTTTCGGGAAAAGGGCGCCAGTATTTATGAAACAGCGCAGTTTGTGAACTGTTCGCGTGCTGCTGTGGTTAAAGTGTATCGTGATTGGAGAAATGGTACCATTGTGAATAAGCGAAGTGGAAACTGCGGAACCCCACGTGCCATTGATGTGAGAGCTGAATGCTGGCTTCGAAGATGTGTGGGGGCCGATCCACACACTACAGTGGAGCAACTCACTTGCCGAAAGAACCAGGGGTCTAGCGGAAGTGTGTCTAAAACGACAGTTGAGCGAAACCTGCGGCGTACGGGGCTCCAATGTAGACGGATGGCTACTGCAATTATGCTAACATAGGTGCATCGGCAGAAAAGACCTATATTTACAAGGAAATATCGGAATTGTATTGGTCAGCAGAGGTACCCACGTGGAACGATGGCTTCTGCATCCCACAGCGAGGAGATGATTCTGGATGGTGTGGCTGCTTACACGTTTTTGTGCACCAGCGTTAAATTGCCGAGTGATTTCTTGCACTGTGACCCATCTATCCGCTATTACAATGAGCTGGCCGACGATGACCCCGCTCATCCACACGCTGTTGTCCACGGCAGATGGCCCTTGCAAGGATGGTTTTACCGGATTCGATGTACTCACGGTGCACCCGTGACACAGTGGCTCGTGATAATCCCAGTGCTTGCACGACTTCCGAGATGGAGTGATCCATTCGTCGGGCCCCGACATTTTGCCCACGATCAAATGCGTTTAGATCCTTCGTCTTACTCATACTACGTCCGACCCTTACTGATATCCCATCGCATCACTCCTTATATTGTCGGATCGCTGAATACGTCATGTCGTTACCTTTTACAGGGACGCCCACAGCGCCACATTTACATAACGCCAGCTGTCTCTAATTCAATTGTTCTTCATTGTATAATGTGTGAGCAGTAGCAAAGGATGGTGGAAATGGTGGTATGGTGATATAATAGTGACTGTGAAAGTTGAGTTACGGTTGTGATTTCTTATAAAGTACCTGCGAAAGTAGAGTTTAAGTTTTGATTTCTTGACGTCTGTGTATTGTCTATTGGTTTGGTGTTTTCTTTTTCATTAACTAAGTTCCTTCACATAAAAAACAATATTCTTGAAGACTGAGTTGTACCAAAGGAGTTTTTGCTGAATAAAGACTAACTGTACGTAACATTTTCTGAACGTTTTTTTGAATGACTCCTATTTCGCTGTAGGCGAATCTTTTCAGAACTGATTTATGTAGTGTTCAGTCAGCTATACATACACGAACATTACAGTTCGTCAAAAAGATATATGCATCTTAACTGTGTGTTTTAGTTTTTGTGATAACGTAAATTGCAAAATCTCACAAATAAAGAAATGCCAGGCGCTTCCTTAAATCGAAAGTCTAATTGTCCATCAGTAATCACTTGCCAAAGTTTTAGAGATATTTTTTCATAATATATTTTGAATAGACTAATATGCGCAGCTATCTACGGCAGTAATTCTGAGCTCGCTTCTAGCTTCGTTTACTTTATAGTGCTATTCAAAGAAGTGATAGATTCTGCTAATCCACTCTCATCATTCTTGGAGAGGAGAAACACCAATGTTTTTCTGGAGTTTAATTACGTGAATCCCGGAGAGAAAAATACCCGACTTTTCAGTAAACAGCAAATTTATTATAATTTTTTGGATCTTCTGTTGAGCTTTTACGAAGGTTTTGCGCTCTTGTTACATCTTTCTGCGATTACCGCAGGACTATCGGATTTCACCGAGGAACAATTCTGGCGTCTGTAATCAAGAACTTTTTGGCAATTTTTTTTTATTACACGCAGCTCTTAGTTTACTTTTAGGATGCAAAAATATTAATTAAGTTTCTCTTTAGAAAACAATGAACAGAATTAAGTAATAATAATCCTAAAAACTTTTTCGATGAGTGTTTGGAGGTATTCTTTTAAATTAAAGCTAATTACCCAAGATTTCCTCGTAACCATTTATTTATTTTTTGTTAGGCGCCTTAATGAGGATATTATGCAAAGTGCTTCCAAAATGAGAGCTGCAAAGTTTAATAAGCCCTAAGTTGCGCTTACAATTAAAAACTCGTCTGGTTTATAATGCGAAAGATTTTGATAATGCTGAAACTAATTAACACACTTTAAAAAAGAAGAAGAAAAAATGTAGAGCAAGTTTTACATCAAATTAAGTCCTTTGTTTTGCAATTTTTCATTCGCATGCAGAGGCCATGTTATACGATAACTTGATGGTATCGTACAGTCCGAAAAAAAGTCACGATCTCAATGCATTTTATTTAATTTTAGGTTCTTTTTGAAGGTCTCAGATGTCTAAATACTTCTCTGTTGCATTTGCGTAAATCAACATTGGCATATTCTTACTGTGCGGGCGCATAGCTGAATACACCGCGAAAATACCACAAGCTCAGTTTTAATGTGTAATATCCTGCTACTATGTCGAAGCAGTTAGTTCGTACTTCTGTAGCGCAATACATTGATGCGTACGACGATTAACCCAAGGCACCCTTCCCTCAAGCATTTTGCTCTAAGTTGAATGCATGTTTTGACAATTTTATTCCTTTTGTTCATTACAAATTAAATTAAGTATAGTTATAACGCATAAATAAAAAAATAAAAAAAAAGAGATAATAGGTATTCTTTTTTCTTGTTTATATGAGCACAGGAGACATTTGATGAGGATGAAATAGTAAGTTCAAAATGGAAACGTTTGTGGAAACAATTGTCTTTCACACTTTCAGTCTAAGAGATCGGTAATGTAATTTTAAAAATACTAGGTTTTTTTATAAAAGTTATCGGAAAGTGGGGTTTAAATTATCCTTGGGAAAACTTTAATGCAATTAGCGTCAGCCAATTTGAATGGTGTTATTATGTATTGCGTGTTAAAGTTATCTTAAACTACTATTGTGTTTATTAACTCACGTTAATCAGATTAAGATAATATTGCTGTTAAGCGTTATTTCCGAGATTATCTAGAAGTTCTTTACCGCTTTAACGACCATAAAGCCCAAAACGCCCGTACACAGAAACGGCCATAGCTGCCCGAACCGCCTGTATAAAGTGACTGAGATTTCTTTCCCTTACCCGTTCTTCAAATTTTCACGACCTGTGATGGATCAGCTGGAGTCACCCTCAGTCACAATTGTCTGTACTAAACAAAGAAGTGAACCAACAGACAGTTTCGGGCCTTATGCTATTTAGAATGATACAAGATTTCTGGGTCATGGTCGTTAAAGGGTTAATAGTGAAGTGCCTACTAAATTTTGGCTGAATAAAAGACCAACTGTAAATAACTACTTCTTTGAAGATCTTTGAGTGAATTTGTTTACGCCGTAAGCTATCCAGGGTTTCATTTAGAGTGACGTAGAACAACTTAACATAGTGTTTTTCTCGTTGAGTTGACTTTACAGTATTTTTTGTCATTTTCTTGTAGGACTTCCGTCCACCGTGAGTAGAGTTTAGGTCCCAGCCACCTACAGCGAGATCGCCTTTTCGTAGGACACAGAAACGGAAATATTGAGAGCAAGTCTAGCGACTTTGACAAAACAGTTTGTAGTGAGATTAGAGTACAGTAGATGGGACCACCGCACAAGTGCGATGTTGCACATAGAGGGGTGAAAGAATTTCAGGGGGGGGGGCATAGGAAAGGATACCCATTTAACCAGTGGGTCCAGCCTGGGGTTCGTCACTCGTCCGATATTCAGCGATTGTTAGTAAATCACACCATCTCTGAAAGATCAGCCCAGGTTCAAACCTGAGGACCTTGCATTGATAGTCTGACTCGCTAACCACTAAGCCATCCGCTGCTCTAGCTGACTTTACACATATACGATCACCCTTTTAAACCAAGGAACATTAAAAGATTCGCACACAGATCGAACTGAAATGCTAAGGAAAAATACGGAAGCTCTGGAATTAAAATGAGACAGTACTCACATAAAAACATTAGTTTGCAGAACATGAAAAGTGCAGCGCATGTATGTCTTACAAAGGTAGAGGTAAATTAAATTATACCTCTAGCATTTCCTCTAGTGCAAAGATAATTGTTGTGTAGTTTTGCATTTTTTTCAGAAATTTTGTTAAATACTTGCATAGGAAGATGGATTCGTGTCTTGATTTCATTGCAAAGCTAACAGGACTGGTAAAACTTTCTTACATTTTTTGTACAATAATTTTATAAATGCAGTATTTCTTCTTTCAGTTTCACAAGTGAGTGAAACTTCCAGGGCAATCTGTAATCTAAGAAAATTTAATTTAGATGAACACGATATTAAGAAATATTTCACTAAAATAAAATATTTTAATTATTTTCAAGAAACAGATTGCGCAGCTGAACTACTTTTTTTCCCCGTTTAGTATCTAACATCTTAAAAAACGAAAACTACATCTCCCAATAAAAGAAACCCTTATATCGTAGTAAGGTTCCTTTATGTACTGGCGTAAGGCTATATAGATTCAATAAGCTTTCGCTCACCAATGGGAGGCTTTTTCAGCATAATAGGTAAACTTATAATGTCTACCTATTTCCTTCAAAAAGCCTCCAGTGGACATTTATTGCTGAAAAGACTCCAATAGATAGACATTTTATGAATACCTATTGGATGCTGTAACCTGTTGCCTTGAAAAGAGGCAATAGGTAAATACTTCACCTATTGCCTTGAAAAAGCGTCAACAGGACATTTATTTCTGAAAAGCCTCCAATAGGTAGAAAGTGTATGTCTACCTCTTGCCTTGAAAAAGCCTACACTGGACATTTAATTCTGAAAAGTCTCCAATAGGTTGATATATTATATTTCTTTGCTTTTATGATTGAGGGTTTAACGACCACCGTGAGCAACTCAGTGGGCTATAAGCAGTCGCCCGTTCCTACTTTAAGGCCACTGACTCCAAGGAAAGGAGAGAGCCAGTGCCATAAGACAAACACAACATACATGCTTCACCGTGATTCGAACCCAGGCCCATCTCGGATGAATTATCAGAAACAATCGCTTAGACCACTGCGCCACCGGAGCGCAATATTTTATGTCTACCTCTTGCTTTGAAAAGCCCCGATGCTGAAGAACGAAAGCTTGGCGAATCCATATACGTCCTACTCCAATAAAGAAACGGATTTTACTACGCGACAAGCGCTTTTTTGATTGTACATGGTATGCTGCACTTTGAACAAATACTACATCACCCTAGAGCGAAAATCGAACCCACGTTTCTCGATATCCGTTGGAACCTACTACCTTTACAACACCGACGTCAACGGGATTTTAACTTGAACCACGTTGTAGGGCCATAACATTTCTAAGTTCTCTTAAAAATCATAAATAGAGAACAGTGATGTGAAAGTATTTTATTACCTCAATATAATTATTGAAAATAATGTACCTGGGGTTATAAAATAAGTATCCCTAGTCTCCAGAAAAATGAAAAATAGAGATACCGCGACAAAATTTGACAGGTAGCTTACTGAAAGCGTGGGGAAACAATTCCGCAGGGGAAAAATAAATCAAAATTGCGTATCTAGGGCACCAACGGCGCTGCAGGCGCAAGAAAACAAGTGCGTTAATTTACTGGTTATGGACAGCAAAAATCGTTTAAGGGAGAAATCTGCTTTATATGCTGGCCTTCACAAGAGATTAACTGTGAAGCAAAACTGATGAAATCCAAGAAACTGCAGGTTGCTGACATGGAAGGTTTCGTATGCAAATGTTCACATGCAAATTAGGAATGCTGCGTCAATCAGGACAAAAGCCGCAATTATCAGGTTGTCGGTAGTGGCTCTTGCAAAAAAAAAAAAAAAAACCCGCTACTGGTGAAATTTTGTTGTCAAAGTCAGAGCAATGATTCGGTGATATTGTGCACTGCGTCAATATCGCCGAATCAAAGAATTACGGAGAAAACACCTTACACCATCGGCGTTGGGGATACTCATACGGAAGTTCAAAAACACTAGAGAATTGTGTGTAGTATGGGGTAGACAATGTCCTACAGTTTCCGAAAATATCGTGCATGAAGTTCTACACTGCTGACCACCCAAAATGCAACACCAAGAAGGACACAAGATAGCAAAGCCAGATTTACTGGACACATAGCAACAGATACAAAGATGAAACGATTGAGATTACAGGCCCGTGCGACTTGCGGAACACGCAGACATCAATAGTTCGTGTGGCCCCCATGGCTGGCAATAACGGCCACTACACGCCACGGCATCGAACGAAAAAGGCTTTGGATGTGGGATTGGAGTATGGACGTGGGCTTGGAGTATGTCTAATCCGCTCATCAGAAATCTTTCTTGCGATTTCTAGCTTTGGTGTGTCTGAAAGGTAGTTTATCGTGACGGCATACATTCTCTAAGATCTGAAAATGGGTATTTTAATGGGAAGTGGCCAACATGGACCTAGAGATTCTGCGAGAAGTCGGGTCACGTGACGCGCTCTTTTTGTTTGTCTGGAGTTTTAACGACCACAGTCGCCCGTACCTAATTTAGGGCCACTGGTTCTAAGAAACGGAGAGAGACAGTACCGTAAGACAAATACAACATCCATGCCTATCGGGATTCATGCCCAGATCCATCTCGGACGAATGATCGGAAGCCAACGCTTAGACAACTGAGCTCCTCCGGCATCCCATGCAGTCTTTCGTTTGCACCGTATCATCGCTTATGATGGTCAGCATATTGAATATATTTTCCTGACGTGTTTTCGCTCTCAATATGGTGTAACTTCTGGCACGTTTGTGTTCCTTACGTGGTTCTTTTTTTTTTTTTTTTTTTTTTTGATTGGAGGTTTAACGACCACCGTGAGCAACTCAATGGGCTATAAGCAGTCGCCCGTCCCTAATTTAGGGTCACTGGTTCCAGGGAAGGGAGAGAGCCAGTGCCGTAAGACAAACACAACATCCATGCCTCACCGGGATTCGAACCCGGACCCCTTACGGGCGAATGGTCACAAGCTCGCGCTTAGACCACTGCGCCACCGGGGCGGCCCTTACGTGGTTCCTCGGCACCACTGTTCGCCTAGTGGCGCAATATGTTTCTACAAAATTATTTTCCCATACCCTCAATAAGCTACGTACCAAGCTTATTTCGGAAATCTCCATTTTTTGGTTTACCAGACACCCTAGACTAGAGCTACATTTTTTATAAACACCCAGTATTCGTGAAGAATATTTCTTGCTCAATTCTGAGATAGAAAACAAATATTTCTAGAATCACAATTTTTACATATTAGCGAAGAATTAAAAATCATTGACAAAGATCTCAACCATAAGAACGTTACCTAATAAACATTGTGTGTACGAAACCGATGTGCATGTATGCAGAAATATTTTTGTTGAAAATATTTTGATGAATATATAGAAACAGCATAGTTGTTCTCCTAATCAATGGGCATTCATTCTACTGAGCTGCTAGCTCAGCTTTCGTAAACCTATGAGGACCTCCTAATATACCTAATAGTTTTTCTGAATTATGCGACAGCGAGAAGAAGTACTATGAAAACATGAATTTCCATGACGGAGATCGATTCCGCGGCTCCCTCACTCCGGAGTAATTTGCTCTTCCAACTAAGCTACACGGACGGAATGTATCGCTGCAGATCTGGCGTCTTGACACGTAATTCTCTTCTTTAGTACGGTACATAATCTATCTTTTAACGTTTTTATTTATTTTTTTAAGCGAAGATGGAATATTTCATTAATTCCAGACGATGTGTGGAATAAATATCACACAGCCTTTGAAGAATCCATCGGCCAGTAGATCTATTTTTACGTTCCGACGCCAATGTGAAAACACAAGTTTGTCCGTGACGGCGATGACTCCCGAATAAGTTGCTTTCCCAACCAAGCTACACGGATGGAATATATCGCTTCACATTTGTCATCTTGACACGTAATTCACCTCTGTAGTACGTCACAACACGCGTGTAACTTTAGAAAAAAACCAGCCTCATGATCTTTTGAAAGGGGAAAAGGTTCGAATCATCAGAGTTTTAAACATTAACGTTACGAAAAACTTTATCCTTTTGTCGCGAATCAAAATTATGAGTAATTAATTCAAACGAAAAGACGAATTTCGTGAAACATGACTTGTTTGACAACCATCATGAAGAAGTTCCACGTAAATCCCTGTTTTCCTCATACTATAATTTCCAAATCTTATCTTATAATATACATAATTTCCAAACCCCAGTGTTTTTCACATACTATAATTTACAAATCTTCGCCCCAGTGACACAGTGGTCTAAGCGTTGGTTTCTGACCTTTCGTCCATGGGAGCCAGATTCCAGTCCTGGAGAGTGCGTGGGTTATGTAGTTTCGTTAAGATGCGGTTTCTATGAGTTCACTGGAACCATTTGCTTTAAATTACAGACGCGAGACTGCTTACAGTCCGTTGATTCACACACTGTCGTGCTTAAGTTGAAAAATTTAAAAATAACAAATATCAAATCTCGCTATTAAATTGCAAAACACACGCCGTCTCTTGCACGATGCAATTTAATGATAAAAACTATGTACAATTAAAATAAGTACATGTTTAAGGCCTTTCAACAGCACAACAGCGTCATCCTCGGAAACAATGCAGCAGTGAGCACAGAAGTGAGTGGCTTATGTACTTTAACTAAACAAATAGCAGTTAATGCGCATGTGCAATAACGGTAAAGTCCAAATCAAGTTCAGTGGGTACAAGCATAGTTGGTGGGCTTGGCCTGGCTCAAAAGTGCTCATCAAAGAAGGGGGATAAACATAGGGAGGTTCATCGTTGCAGCATCTTTCTCCATTGACGATTATGTGAATTATCTGCTTTTCAGTTATTTATTAATCGTGCATTTACACACTCGTCTACATAGGATCTCCGGGACCAAGAGTTAGCTAAGAGTAAACAATTTGCCTTCAATTTTGGTTACCTTCGTCACATGATTGATCGCTTCATCATCATCATCATCATTGTCAACCATTATCAATCCACTGCTGGACGAAGGTCTCCCCAAGTTTCCTCCACAACGGTCTGTCTTGTGCCAGTCTCCTCCATGTCACTCCCGCATATTTACGAATTTCATCCACCCATCTCCCATGTGGTCTTTTTCTGGGTCTTTTCCTGTCCCTTGGAATCCAATCTAAAATTTCAGCTGTCCATCTATGGTCTGTCCTTCTGGCAGTATGTCCAGCCCATTGCCATTTCAGGGATTTAACTCTGATCATGATGTCTTCCACTCTCGTCATTTTTCGGATCCATGAGTTCCTCTTCTTATCTCTCCTGGTTATACCAAGCATGCACCTCTCCATGCTTCTTTGAGTTGTCTGCAGCCTTTGTATGTCTCTTTTAGTTAAGGTCCACGTCTCTGCACCATACGTAAGCACTGGAAGGATGCATTGATCAAACACTTTTCTTTTAAGACATAATGGCATATTGCTCTTGAAAATTATGCTGTTTCTTCCAAAAGCTCTCCAGGCAAGTTTTGTACGCCGATTAATTTCTTCATCAATGTGACCCTCACTTGATATCTGCTGTCCAAGATAAACATACGTATCTGTTATCTCCAGTTTTTCTCCATCAATCGATAAATCTTCATTTCTTGTAAAAGCATTGAACATCACTTTTGTCTTCTGAAAGTTCATTTTTAATCCCACTTCTTTACTCTTGTCAGCAAGTTCCTGGATCATACTCTGCAGCTCTGATGGGGTAGTTGCAAAAATGACTACGTCATCAGCAAAACGAAGGTGGGTTAGATAATCTCCATTAATCTTTATCCCTTTGTTTTCCCAGTTCAGTGATTGAAAGACATTTTCCAATGTGGCATTAAAGAGCTTCGGAGATATGGTGTCACCTTGTCTCACTCCCTTTCCAATTTTTATGTGTGTTGTATTTTCAAACAGCCGAATCTTTGCACTTGCATTTTCATAGATGTTATTAATAATATTAATGTATGCATCTTCAATACCGCAGGATTTCAGAGCCGTGGTAACTGCTGATGGTTTCACCGAATCAAAGGCTTTTTCATAATCGATAAAAGCCATGCACAATGGAAGTTCATATTCCCTCGCTCTTTCAATTAGTTCTCTCAGTACGTGGATATGATCTATTGTGCTGTAGCCACTCCTGAATCCAGCTTGTTCTCTCGGTTGAGCCATGTCCAGTGTTACCTTCAAGCGGTGTGAAAGAACTTTAGTGAAGATTTTATAAACCACTGATAGGAGGCTGATAGGTCTGTAGTTCCTGAGATCCTCAATGTCACCTTTTTTATGTAGCAGGATCATTGTAGCATTGTTCCAATCCTCAGAATCTTCCCTTCATTAAGGCATCGAGTGAAAATTTGGGCGAGTACTGTTTCAATTTCTCCACTTGCTTCTTGTATGATGTCTATAGTAATTCCATCTTCTCCTGGAGCTTTCCCCCGCTTCATGTTCTTGATTGCATGAGCAACTTCTGCTGGGAGGACTGGAAGAACTCTGGTACCTTTCATGATGTCTGGAGTACATGTATCATCCCTTTCATATAATTTGGAGTAGAAATCTTTCACTCTTGTCAAAATTTCGCCTCTATTTCTTGTTATAGAACCATCTTCTTTTCTCAGAGCCATAATCTGTTTTCTTCCCTTACTGAGATGTCCCTTTGCTATCTTTAGGCTTTGGTTGTTTTCAATTGCTTTCCTCACTAGCTCACAGTTGAATTTCCTTACGTCTTCAGTGATACTTTTTCGTGCTGTCTTGCATAGCTCTATATATTCCACTTTGGAAGTCACATCTTCTTTAGTTGTCCTCATCTCTCTTCTTTTTTGCATCAACATTTTGGTTTTTCCTGATAATTTGTTTACATGCAACTTGTTCTTAGACCCAGCTAATTTTGTTGCTGTTTCCATAAGAGCTTTGGTTACTTTTCTGTTAACTTCCGAAATATCCACTTCTTCCGATGTTAGGCCTTCTAAAGCAGAGAATCTGTTCTTCAGTTCCAACTTGAAAGTATTATGGTGTTTTTTAAGGTTGGTTATGTCAATACATTTTGTTTGTCTTATGAGCTTGCCACGTTCCAGTTTAGTGTTGAGGTGCATCTTACATCTCACCAATCAATGGTCACTACCTGTGTTGAACTTGTTCAGCACACTGCAGTCTTCGATGACGAATTTTTTTGTTACACATAATAAAATCAATTTCACTTGTCGTCCCAATTGGATGTCTCCATGTCCATTTCCTGTGTGGCTTTTTCTTGAAAAAGGAATTTAAGATGAAAAATCCTTCTGCCTCTGCAAACTCAACAAGAGTATTTCCACGCTGGTTTCTGTTGCCGTGACCGAATTTACCTACTGAAGTTTCATTCTGTTGCCGGTGCCCTATTTTTGCATTGAAATCTCCCATAATTATCTTCAAGTGCTGCTTACCTTTATTATTTAGATGACGAATTTCCTCATAAAATTCTTCAATTTCTTCTTCAGGATGACTTGTGGTGGGTGCATAAGTTTGAATAATCTGAGCCTGGTATCTTTTCGATAGTTGGATAACGAGTCGTGCAGCTCTGTCAGAGGAACTTTCAACTTCTACCACTTTATATTTCAGTTTCTTGTTTATTATAAATCCAACACCGCTAGTTCTGCCAGTATCTGTCCCATGATAATAGAAGAGATGTCCACTTTTCAGTTCAATGAGATCTTCTCCTTTTCTCCTTACCTCATTAGACCGACGATGTCCCACTTGATCCTTTGTAGTTCCTCTTCCAATTCAAGAAGCCTTGAATCAGAAGATAGGGAGCGTCCGTTGTAGGTAGCCAAGGTCAGCATCAAATGGCAGCCTAGTCCGGTCCTCCGGGGATTCTTAGCACCCTCTGCCTTCATGTCGCACTGGCCGCTGCCTTGGCCAGGTACATTCCAGCTGCCGGAGACTGAGGGCCAAGATTTAAGTTGTAGAGTCATTTTGGAGGTGTTTGGCCATAACTCACCACGCTGGCCAAGCGGATCCCTTAATTGTCATTAAATCAATTGGTCGACCACAGACAGATTTGCTTGCAGATAAATGTGACTATCAATTTGTGGGATTCATTCCATATATACCACCCGTATGTAACATCTTAAAGAACATATGTCATATAAGTACAAACTCAAGTTTTATGTAAGGTCTCGTACTTTATTTAACACTGTTAAACAGGATAGAGACTGTGTTGAATGTGTGAACCGTCACGGTGTATATTTGGTTCCACTAAAATCTACTAACCCTGCTGAGCCCGATTTGTGTTACTTGGTTTCTACCACTCATAACTTGGGGCGTCGCATTTACGAAAATCAATATAATCTTAGGACTCGTTCTGGTGTTACATCTTTGTCGAGACTTTGTTTAAATCAATCTTACCTACCATGTGGGAATAACACCATTATCCTGGAATACCCCAGGAATCGTCGTTCAACACTTTACTCCGAAAATATTCACATATTCGTCAATGGCGAAAGATGTTGCAACGATGAACACCCCGTGTTTATCTCCCTTCATTGGAGAACACCTTTGGGCTGGGTCACTCCCACAAACTATGCTTGTACCCACTGAACTTGATTTATAATTAGCCGTTATGTAACAAGCGCATTAACTGCTATTTGTTTTGTTAAAGTATATAGGCCGCTCACTTCTGCGTTCACTGCAGCATTGTCTCTGAAGATGACGCCGTTTTGGCGTTGAAAGATCTTTAACATGTACCTATTTTAATTGTACATAATTTTTATCATTAAATTGTATCGTGCAGGAGACGTCATTTGTTTTCAATTTAATAGCTTTTGGGGCACGAGTTAATTTCCTCATATGAAATCGCGCTATGTTCCAACAAAAAAAAAAAAAAAAAAAAAAAACAGAAAATCTGAAATTCAAATTTATAGTTTTGTATTTTTTACCTAATACGTTTCATTCCACCAGTCTATTAATAAGAAGTTAATATTCTCTCTACGTTGGTCAACCACGCTTCTCTACCTTAACATGTGGATATGGCTATTATGTACGTACAGTTTGGTAATACAAGAAGCGTGCCTCCGTTCCCTGTTGTGTGCTGAGAAAGGTGATGTTGGTTTTTCTTCTGCAATGATATCAATGTACTTCCCCATGTAGATGTCCCCATTCATCCTTTCAATTTACAGTACACTAATTGCTTCAGTTAAGGTGGTTCCACCTAAAATCTCTGCCTTATGTTTCCAATGGTAAAACTTCTTTACATATTTCCTTCGCAATTAATGTATTCCCAATGATGGAAACTGGCATATCAATAAACCTGACCTTAGGTTACAGCATGGAATACTTAATACTTGCTAAAACATAACCATAATTATATTAAAAATCAATCGTTTTTCTTTGAGTAATGTTCAGACCTGTTGTTAGATGGCGCGACCTATACGTTGACGACTTCTGTAGACAAACAAATGTTAGATTGCTTAACTATGGTTATGTTTTAGCAAGAATTAAGTATCACATGCTATAACGTACAGATAGTTTTATCGATGTGCAAATTTTCATCCCTGGGGAATACATTAATTCCAAAGAAAATATGTAAAGAAGCTTTACCAGTGGAAGCATAAAACAGAGATTTTAGGTGGAACCAACTTTGTGGCTTTAATCAGTCCCAAATGCTGAGATTAATTTAAAAATATTTTTCAATTTATTTAGACGGTGTAGCGGAGATTATGTATTTCGGAAATTTCACTCAAAAGATTTGAATTTTTTAGTATATAATTGAGAAACTAATCGACTAAAACACTAAGTGGCCACTTTATTATGACCACCTGACAGTTTTAAGTAAATGAGCTATGGCTGCACGCTGTTGCCGCTAGAGGGCAAGGCTAGTATAAAAGGGGAAAGCTTAGTGCTTGCGACAGTAGTAGAAGTGATTTTTAGGTGACGAGATGGGTAAAAAATGCGATTTGACGAACTTTCAACGTGGGATGATTGCAGGAGCTCGGAGCCATAGAGCGAGTATCACCGAAACCGTCGCATTCGTGAAATGTTCCAGAGCAGCTCTTGCTAAAGTGTTTAAAGACTGAACTGTCAGCCAAAAAACTGGTTCTCTACGTGCAACGTGTGGTCGTCATCGACTAGTGACTGCTCGGGCGGAACGGAGAATGCCCAGACTGGTAACAGACAACAGAAGAGCAACAGTGCAGCCAATTACAGACCATCTTAATCAAGGATCCACTCAAATGATCTCTACACGCACTGTTCGCCGTACACCGCATCGAATAGGATATGGCAGCCGAAGGCCTGTTCGAACACCTTTGCTGTCTGCAGTTAACAAGAGAAAACGTCTCCAGTTCACACAGGAGCACAAGGATTGGACAGTCGATAATTGGAAACAAATTATGTGGTCCGATGAATCATGATTTCAGTTGCACCATGCCGATGGCAGAGTGAAAATTTGGCGGAAACAGCACGAAAACATTAACCCCAAATGCATTGCTACAACCATTCGAGCTGCTGAAAACAACGTTATGGTTTGGGGAATGTCTTCCTGGCATACTTTGGGCCCTTTATTTCGTGTTGATCAATGTCTGACTGGCTCATCATATCTAAACATCGTTGCGGACCAAGTGCATCCTGTCATGTGGATGATTTATCCCAATGGCGATGGCTACTTTCAACAAAATAATGCGTCCTGTTATAGTGCTCGTATTGTACAGGATTGGTTTCATGAACATGCCGATGAATTTACTTTGCTTAGGTGGCCCCCACAATCTCCAAATCTCAACCCCATTGAGAACTTGTGGGAGGAAATTCAACTAGCCATCAGACAGCTGGATCCACAACCCTGCAATCTCACACTCCTGGAAAGTGCTATTCATCAAGCATGGTCTCAGATTCCGCACACCTCCTACCAACATCTCGTGGAGTCCAAGCCACGAAGAATCGACGCAGTATTAAAGGCAAAAGGGGACCCAACGAAATACTGAGTGTGTGGTTATAATAAAGTGGCCACTCAGTGTATAAATAAGAAGTAGAGTGTAATTCAGGACAGATGAGTAGAACTGCTGTTCCATATGAATCCTAATCTTTAATAACCAGGAAAAAATTATGTATGAAAAAACAGGAATGAGGACTCTTAGATGATTAAAAGTTATGTAAAGGAAGAACACTGAAAAAAAAAATTAAGTAGGAGAAAGGTTTGGATATAGAAAAGATCCGGAAAATGGTGGAGTTGAATACCAAGAATAAGGTGGTGAGAATGGCTGATTCGATGAAGGAAGTCATGGGAAACGTTACCATGTACAAAGCACTGAAAATAAAGACTTGTTACAGTGACAGACCCTTGGATTATGTAAGATTAAAACTTCCGAAAATGAGATACAAGGGTAGTGCAGCGTTTCAGTTCAGGAGCTTCACAGTGGACATCCGACATCGTGATATAAAAACAGGAAAGATTTTAGGTTCAGCCCGAGTACTTAACGCTAGGCTGTTTTTCTCTGGATCGTTACTTATTTTTGTCTTTATATCCCAGCTGATGAAATTAAAAAAATAATGAAATATTTCATATTCCTATATGCAGCTAGAAGTCACTATATAGAATGATAGCTTTTCACTGTGTACTGTAAAAACCGTTATAAAAATCTGAGCGTCACTGGATCTTCTATATCCTGAATGAGCAGAGTAGCACAGAGAATAAAACGAATAATTTTATGAGACTGAATACGAGTATTTCTAAAAGGCCGTAATGGTGGCGCAGTGGTGTAAGTGATGGCTTCTGATGATGGATCCGAGTTCGAATCCTGGGGAGGCATGCTGTAGTAGTTGTCTTATTGCACTGGTTCCGTCCCTTTCCTGTAACCAGTGGCTCCAAATTAGGGACGAACAACTGCTTACAACTCATCAAGTAGCTCACGTTGGTCGTTAAACAACCCCTCCAAAAAATATATTTCGAAAAGATTTTCAAGAGCTCGTCGTGAAATGTGCTGTGTTAAAAATCCCATGCTCACACAGACAGTGTAGCATTGTCCAAAACATTGTCTGAAGTGATATAAATAATCATCCTTTTGAGTTTGTGTTGTTTTTTATATAAATTTAGTTAGTTCTTACATAAATGTTTGCTCACTGAACATCAAATTGCATATCCAAGTAGTTTTTGGCAATTTTGCAACATATCATCGCATCGAGATTGTTGTCTAGATTGAAGCAACCGAGATTATACTCGGGGAAAGATATTATTTTGATGTCTCCAACGACAAATGATTACCGTATAATTTGGTGGACTAAAGTAAGTGAATTGCTGATTCTTCACACCCGGCCGTTTGGTTATTTTTGGCAAAGTGTTAGTTATGTTCAGTGCAAAAATTAAGGACGAGACGGTTTTTCGAATGTAACGTCGTGCAGAAGTCCTCCACATCGACTCATGTCATACCATAAGATCCCCAAGACGTAAGAATATGGGACAAGTGAGCAACACTGTCCAAACGAGGAATCCAAAGGATATAAAGGCACTTTATTGAAAAGGTAGCTTCGAACACAACTGGACAGAAGACATAAACGTCCATGTGACAGGCGGCTGCCAAGAAAATCCAGTCTTTAGTAGGGGATATGATCACCCCTGACTGCGTCGCAGGATTTAAAACGTCTGTCCATGCTAAGGACGAGGTTGTCAAGGAGCTGTTGAGGCATCGCGGCCCATTCCTTTTGTAGCGCCAATCGCAGCTGCGGAATCGTTGCTGGTGCCTGGTGACGTGCTGCCTAGCGCCACCCGAGAAGGTTCCACACGTGTTCGATTTAGGTCAGGGGACCTTGCAGGCCAATCCATGCGTTGAATATCTTCACTCTCCAGCAGCTCTGCGACAGCCACTGTAAGATGAGATGTAGCGTTGTCGTCCATGAAGAGGGACTCAGGACCCACGTCACCTCTAAACAGACGCGCGTGAGGCAGGAGAACATCGGTACAATAGCGGACACCAGTGACTGAACCTCCTTGGAAGATGTAGAGGTCAGTACGGCTACCAAGCATGATACCGCCCCAAACAAGAACTCCGCCACCTCCAAACCGGTACCTTTCGATGATGTTGTAGGTGTGATTGCGTGTTCCCTGCTCTTTCCAGATGTGCATACGTCTAGAATCGCTCGTCAGACTACATCGGCTCTCATCCGTAAAGAGAACTCGACCCCATTGCTGATGTGTCCAGATCTTGTGTTCCTGGCACCACAGAAAAAGATGTTAATGGCACACGCCGTACTGGTCGTCGTGCAAATGGACCACCTTTGTGCAGCCTCTGGCCACGGTAAGACGCTATAACGGACGTCGAGTTGTCTGTTGTACGTGCCTTGCGATTTCTTCCGGTGTGTGCTGTCTGTCTCTTCTCACCTGTAGGACAATATACCGGTCGTCTGCTGCCGTGGTTGCTCGTGGAAGACCACTGCTAAGCTCTCGGACAGCTGTTCCTGTCGTTTGAAATGCTGTACAAGCTCGTGTAACGATGCTGTGAGCGATCCCGAACTAATCGACCACACTAGTCACACTTCGACCTTCTTCCAACTTCCCAATGGCGCGACCTCGGGTAAAGTGATCCAGATGTCGTCTGCTGGATTGCCTGTTGGCCATATCACACGGTGGCAGCAACTCGACGTCGTTCAAACCGATGCACACCGTGCAATGGCTTGCACCGAATTGCTGAGTGTACACCGCGCGTGTGCTTTATACCCTTCCGACACTCCCCCTCCTCCCCTACGTCATGCTGCAATATGCGCATGCCCTACCGTACCGGACCTTGGTATATCTTCTGAGTGGTATTTCGTTCCGTTCTGCCTGCTCGTTCCGCTGTTATGCTAATTTCTCCTCTTCCTCGTTAATTTTTGCACACCAGTGTACTGTTTAAGAAGCAATATATTACGTAATCAGTTAACCTTTAAAACCACTGATAAGGGTTAAAAACTTCAAAACTTCGTAGTACTCAAGAAAGTAATGTGCTTTTTGAGAAAAGGTTTAATCAAGATGTAAGTAAACTTTCATAACCAAACACAAACGCAATAGACAGGTTATTTAGAGTTAAGGTTTTATTTTGTGTACCGTATAACACATCATTGTTTTTTCTACCGAGCTATGTCATCATTATGGAGGAAGCATTCTGCATGATTTAATTACTTTCAGAGTTTACGGTAACAGCAATTTTCTCTCTCTTGTGCAGAAGAAGATGAACTCGGCGTGGTTAACGACTTTTCTCCTTTCCTTTCCAAATTCAGTGAAAGAGATTTACCCCTCCAACATCTCCTTTTAGTGAGTTAAAAATGCGAGGATTTCTGATGGAAATGCAATTTTGTGTTCCACTGGCTTCGTTACTTTTCACGATACAAACTATGGATTCGCTTCTTACTCTCACTTAGCTTTGACAGTCATTACCCACAGTTTTTACTATCTGGCCTTTTACCTTAGCCACCGAGATCACGGATAATATTCTTTCGAAATCTCTTCTAGATAACTTTGACTTAAAGGATTACGGATCAAACTTGCCATCTACACAGTTTGGTGCCAGGATTTATTTTTATGAAAAACAAGCTAGCAATGTTTTCGGCACAAAATTGTACAAGATATTTACTCCCATTCTTCGTAGGCTTACATCTCGAAAAATAATTGAAACAAATGCAGTACAGCTGCTTGAATATTGTAATTCCTTATTGTTTATAGAATGACGCACAGATATATTTGTTATTGTCTTGGGAAAGCGCAGGGATACGTTGTCACCCCACAGAAAAGCAATGATGTATATTTCATGTATCTGCTCAAATATATTAACGATACGATAGAATAGCGATTTATATAAAAGGTATGGCGCATTTTCTGAAATAGCAGAAATTTAAATTGCTGGTAAACAAGAAAAACACAAGGTTAAGCTAGGTGGCTAATCTTTAAAATAATCTTTCTTGATGCTTAAAAAGTTTGACTCATCATTTCATTCAACACTTTAGCTTATTTTGCGCTTCAGCGAAGCTTAAAGTACGGAATGTGAGACAATGTTACAAAGTTTATTAATTCCGAAAGTGTCGACGGCAAAGTGTTCAGTGAGCTATCACTCTTCGGAAACATGAAAGAGGTGGTCTAAAGCAAATACCAGGTGATGATCGATATATATTGGATCCACGAGCTCAAAACGAATGTGTTATAAAATATATTCTTTTATGATGTGTAGGAGTAACTCTGTTGAGGGCAGATCGGAAATTCTGAGATGTCTTCGTTTGTCATCTGTGAAAACCGAAATCACGTTGTTGACTTACGACTGTTTACTTACGACATCTGCTTATCACCCAGATTCCGCACATCACACTTACCGTGTTTAATATCCCATTGGAATTCCGAATAAATACGGGAAATTAGATGTATCTGCATATCTGGCAATTAAGTTAGAGACAACCTTGCATCGTCAAATGCACTGTCAAAAATGAACCATGTTTTGAATTTCAAATCAGCACTTTTATTTCAAAGTTTTGAGAATATTCTAGTGCCGTAAGAATTAACAGAAGGTGATTATGAGTTCTCCGAAAATCGATGATATTCATTTGTATCTTCTCAACATCATTCTCCTATCGGGAATTATTGAATTGAAATATGCAAATTGTTTCTCATATTGAAACTAAATTTTATATTTAAAGACTATTAAATAAGCTTTCCGAAGAACCAAAACAAAATGGAAGCATTCAAACTCGTTTTGAATTAAATAGTTGTATGCAATTTTTTTACCAAAATAGAACGAGAACAAAGACGTCATGACATGATCTTCACGAGTGAAGTAGGTTATGGCTCCACTAATCGTAGCACATGATTTTTCCATTGATTACTCTCAGATCATGCCTGTGTCACAACTGCACTCTCCGAGTGTATTAATTGAAGTCTATATTCGGCGAGAAGGAATGCAACGATGACAAATTGAACTTAATATAACCTATTAAAGACACTTAAGGTACCGTATATTTGTTGAATTGCAAAAATAACACCGTTAAAGCCGTTGATGGCAATTTTTCACGTGTAGGAGCTTTTCCTTTTACATAAGCAGAAGTAAAATATTATAATATCCGTCAACGTTTAAAATAGCACGGAATTCATATAAAGACTTCACCTCCTTTGGTCCAGTTTTATAAGATTTTTTTTTGGAGGTTTGACGACCACCGTGAGCAACTCAATGGGCTATAAGCAGTCGACCGTCCCTAATTCATGGTCATTGGTTCCAGGGAAGAGATAATGCCATTGCCGTAAGACAAACACAACATCTATGCCTCACCGAGATTCGAACCAAGACCCCTTTCGGAAGAATGATCAGAGGCTATCGCTTAGATCACTGCGATAATAAGATTTGGAAACACAATCGTTGAGAAGTTGATTTTCTTTAGTACATCTAATCTCACGTATCTTTGTAATGTGACGAGTAGTTTGAGCATTCTACGTGCAATTTACCTATCTCGATATTTGTTATGCATCATTCTTATCTACAGCCGTTATTCCAGTACTTGCACTATCTGTACTTTTTCAAAAATGATACGTAAGGACACTTTATGTGTTCCTAGTGAAATGGGTACAACTACACCATACACTGAGTTAACTGTGCATTAAGAGCACCTACCTAATAACGCGTTGGTCCACCTTTCTGTGCAATCATGGCTCGTAAACGCCTACGTACAGATTCTATAAGTTGTCAAACATCCTCCATGCGTAACTTGACTCATGCCCGCTGCAGCAGCACCGTCAGTTCATGCTCATTCCGTGGAGCGAGAACAGCAGTTCTCACACGCCGTTCTAAATAGCATATCACACAAATGCTCAATTGGGTTAGAGCTTACCCTCTTGTTTCCGACTGTAGAACCCCTGACAAAGCAAGATACGGCGCATGGTGCATATGGAAATTGGTGTAACTGCATGGCTGTTGTACTGGTGTGTGCGCTGGATGGCTGTTGCACGTCGTTGCTGAGATGCCATTCGTGAAACCAAACGCTCACCACTGGCATCAGCCGCGCGTGGCAGCCCTTTTGCTGGATTTCTGTGTACGGTTAATTCTGTCGCGGTACATCCCTGATACTATGTATGGTTAATACAGTCGTAGTACACCCTTGATACTGTGCACGGTTAATACAGTCGTAGTACACCCTTGATACTGTGCGCGGTTAATACAGTCGTAGTATACCCTTGATACTGTGCACGGTTAATAGAGTCCGGTACACTCTTGATACTGTGCACGGTTAATACAGTACTGATACACCCTTGATACCGTGCACGGTTAATCCAGTCCTGGTGCATCCTTGATAATGTGCACGATTAATCCAGTCCTAGTAAATCCTTGATTTTGTGCACTGTTAATCCACACCCGGTACACTCTTGATACTATGCAAGGTTAATCCAGTCCTGGTACACACCTGATGCTGTGCACGGTTAATACAGTCTTGGTACACCCTTGATACTGTGCACGGTTAATACAGTACTGGCACCCTTCATACTGTGCACGTTAATGCAGTAATGGTACACCCTTTATACTGTGCACTGTTAATCCAGTACTGGTACACCCTTGATAGTGTGCCCGTTAATCCAGTAATGGTACATCCTTGATACCGTGCACGGTTAATCCGGTACTGGTACAGCCTTGAAACTGTGCATGTTAATCCAGTCCTGGTACATCCTTAATACTGTGCACGGTTAATCCGTTCCTGGTACACCCTTCATACAGTAGTACTAGTGCAACCAACAAGTGTGTCTGATTCTAAAGCACTGGCACTTGCGCTCGATGCTCTAACTTTCTGGCCGCGGTCGAATTGGCTTAAGTCGCCACGTTTCTCCATTAGTGGAAAATATTTACTGATTACGTACAGAGGATAAGTGTGCGCGATATATACAGTCCGTCCCTCAGTTTGATGGGAAGGTGTGAGAACAGAGTAAATGTACGATTAGTGAAAATGTACGCAACCCATTAACACAGTGGTGAAAATAAACCACATGTTCTTTGCAGAATTATGTTGCGTATGAGGACAACTAAAGAAGATGTGACTTCCAAAGTGGAATATATAGAGCTATGCAAGACAGTAAGAAAAAATATCACTGAAGACGTAAGGAAATTCAACTGTGAACTAGTGAGGAAAGCAATTGAAAACAACCAAAGCCTAAAGATAGCAAAGGGACATCTCAGTAAGGGAAGAAAACAGATTATGGCACTGAGAAAAGAAGATGGTTCTGTAACAAGAAATAGAGGCGAAATTTTGACAAGAGTGAAAGATTTCTACTCCAAATTATATGAAAGGGATGATATATGCACTCCAGACATCATGAAAGATACCAGTACCAGAGTTCCTCCAGTCCTTCCAGCAGAAGTTGCACATGCAATCAAGAACATGAAGCGAGGAAAAGCTCCAGGAGAAGATGGAATTACTGTAGACATCATACAAGAAGCAAGTGGAGAAATCGAAACAGTACTCGCCCAAATTTTCATTCGATGCCTTAATGAAGGAAAGATTCCTGAGGATTGGAACACCGCTACAATGATCCTGCTACATAAGAAAGGTGACATTGAGGATCTCGGAAACTACAGACCTATCAGCCTCCTATCAGTAGTTTATAAAATCTTCACTAAAGTTCTTTCACACCGCTTGAAGGTAACACTGAACATGGCTCAACCGAGAGAACAAGCTGGATTCAGGAGTGGCTACAGCACAATAGATCATATCCACGTGCTCAGAGAACTAATTGAAAGAGCGAGGGAATATGAACTTCCATTGTGCATGGCTTTTATCGATTATGAAAAAGCCTTTGATTCGGTGAAACCATCAGCAGTTACAATGGCTCTGAAAACCTGCGGTATTGAAGATGCATACATTAATATTATTAATAACATCTATGAAAATGCAAGTGCAAAGATTAGGCTGTTTGAAAATACAACACACGTAAAAATTGGAAAGGGAGTGAGACAAGGTGACACCATATCTCCGAAGCTCTTTAATGCCACATTGGAGGGTGTTTTTCAGTCGCTGAGCTGGGAAAACAAGGGGATAAAGATTAATGGAGATTATCTAACCCACCTTCGTTTTGCTGATGACGTAGTCATTTTTGCAACTACCCCATCAGAGCTACAGAGTATGATCCAGGAGCTTGCTGACAAGAGTAAAGAAGTGGGATTGAAAATGAACTTTCAGAAGACAAAAGTGATGTTCAATGCTTTTACAAGAAATGAAGATTTATCGATTGATGGAGAAAAGCTGGAGATAACAGACACGTACGTTTATCTTGGACAGCAGATATCAAGTGAGGGTCACATTGATGAAGAAATTAGTCGGCGTACAAAACTTGCCTGGAGAGCTTTTGGAAGAAACAGCATAATTTTCAAGAGCAATATGCCATTATGTCTTAAAAGAAAAGTGTTTGATCAGTGCATCCTTCCAGTGCTTACGTATGGTGCAGAGACGTGGACCTTAACTAAAAGAGACATACAAAGGCTGCAGACAACTCAAAGCAGCATGGAGAGGTGCATGCTTGGTGTAACCAGGAGAGATAAGAAGAGGAACTCGTGGATCCGAAAAATGACAAGAGTGGAAGACATCATGATCAGAGTTAAATCCCTGAAATGGCAATGGGCTGGACATACTGCCAGAAGGACAGATCATCGATGGACAGCCGAAATTTTAGATTGGATTCCAAGGGACAGGAAAAGGCCCAGAAGAAGACCACATGGGAGATGGGTGGATGAAATTCGAAAGTATGCAGGGGTGACATGGAGGAGACTGGCACAAGACAGACCGTTGTGGAGAAAACTTGGGGAGACCTTCGTCCAGCAGTGGATTGATAATGGTTGACAATGATGATGATGATGATGAGAAAATAATAATTTCGGATATGTATTAAAGGTTTTAAACATGTACTGTACTGAAACTGTCTGACATTCATATACAATTTCTCACAAACGCGCGAACACTAACAGGCATTTTGCTATTTTAATTATCCTGGCGCCAGATCAGGATAAATAATCGGTAAAAGTAATGAGGCTGATTCAGTTTTAACAATGTCAAGTGGGAAATAGCTGTCAGTGAAGGAGATAATTCACGTTCGGGAGTTGCATATCAAGGAAAGAATGTAAGTGTGATTTCAAATAAATTAAAACGATCCAAATTATCTATTTATTACGTTTTAAGTGCTAGCAAAAAATATCGAGCTCATAAACGACCTGGATGGCATCGTAACGTTTCGCTTCAAAAGAAACGATATATCCGGTAGCTGTCTGTGCTGAATATAAGTCAACATGGAAACGTGAAGATGTCGAAAAGTACGGTTCACAGAGTATTGCAGCAGACACCCTCGTGAAATGCGCAAGACTGTTAAAGAAACCGCTTTTAACTGCATAGCACACACGAGCTCGATTAAACTGGGCCAGAGACCATAAGTCATAGAAGGACAAATGGCTCCAAGTATTATTCAGTGTAAGAAAAAATTTAATTTAGATGTCCTAGATGGTGCGAAATATTATTGGCATGATATGAGAACGGAAAAACGCCAAATATTCAGTCGACAATAAGGAGGGGTTACGTAATGGTATGGGCCTTTTTTGGATTTAATGGGCAAAGTAATATCTGCGTTTTGTCAGAACGTCAAGATACCAGGAAACTTTAACAAGCAGCTTTAACCGTAGCATACCAGGAAACTTTAACAAGCAGCTTGCTCCCAGCTGCTGCTGAAATAGATGGTCCGGATTGGGTTTTCCAGCAGAACAACGCGAGCATTCACAGAGCAACCTCTACGATGGCTTGGCTGGGATCGAAAAACGTCAAATTACTGTCGTGGCCATCTCGCAGTCCGGATCTCAACCCAAATTGAAAATCTTTGGATAATTTTTGCTCCAAGTGTTTATGCCAATCACCGGCAATTTCCAAACGTTGAAAATCGGGAAACCGAAATACTGAACTGTTGGTATCATACTGACGGTACAATTATGCATAATTTATTATACAGTATGCCAAAACGCATATTTCGGCATATTGCGCGTAAAGTCCATTAATTATTAGTTGTATTTGCCATTTAAATATTCTTCTGTTTTCTTTTGTTTCCATATAATTATGGGACAATGTTACATAGTTTGATTTCATAAATCTAGAATATTATGTTAAGAATATATTGTTAACGCGTTTGTGTATATTATGTTGCTGGTCATCATACATAATGTTTCACTAGAAGTATTTCTTATTTTATGCATGCAACTGTTTTTGTTTACAAAATTATGTTTCCACGTATATGTAAGGGACGGCCTGTAGTTTCCGCAGATGACGTTGATATCACGTGGTACTTCGTTATCTCTCCGAATAAGAAAAATGAGGAAGGTGTTTTTAATGCAAATCTAACTCAGTGAATGGTACAATGTGACCTTTTGTTAAAGTTCTATTCATAATATAGCGTACAACTTAGAAATAAAATTTATGTACCATGAGGTGCTACTGAAAGTGTTAGTAATGTCTAGGATTCTTTGAAAATCACATTATGTTTACTAGGCCTGTCTATATTTGCTTATGTTTCCAGTTCAGAAACCTACTTTGTTTCCTTCACTGCCATAAATACTGTGCCATCTAATGTATTTTACATTTCTGAGAAATTTTGGTTAAAAATGATATAATGAGTTTCTGATAATTCTTTATGTAAGAGTGTTTTCAAACAATTTATACACACACACACACAAAAGACCATCCATTCCTAAAGCACCTGTAATACTATAAATTTTATCAAATGCATGGTCTTAAGTAAAACCAATCTATATATTAATTCTATAAGGTTTTTTACGGTGAGTCCTTTTTTGAGAGAACGGCTTAACGTAAAAAGATGGTTTAGATATAAAAACAAAGGTCTTACCACGTAGATGTACCAGTCGGAGATATTGGGACAACGGTTCGGGCATTGTAAAGTGGCAAAGTTCCCATATAAAGCCTATGGGAGAAGCGTGCGGTCGACACTGAGATAGTCCAAAGTCTCTCTTCTCTTTTCTGAGCGAACTGTTGCAAAAAGCAACGCTAGCAGGCATTCGTATCATAGGTCTTCTCATCGGAACATCGAACACTCTCGAAGACCTGCTTTCATTATGCCGTTGAACTGAATGATGTATATATCATCATCATCATCATTGTCAACCATTATCAATCCACTGCTGGACGAAGGTCTCCCCAAGTTTCCTCCACAAAGGTCTGTCTTGTGCCAGTCTCCTCCTTGTTACTCCCGCATACATGTATATATACAATTTAATATTCATTTGATCCAGTTTATTCACCTAAATAAGACGTTTCTCATTATGTAGAGATGCAAATAAACATTCTGTTGACCTTTTTTATTAGTGAAAATATTTACAATGTACATATTGAGTTGCGCCATCTGTATCTTCATTCTATAAGGTTTTTCACTGTGAGACCCATTTTGAGAGAATGGCTGAACGTACAAATATGGTTCAGGTATCAAAATAAAGGTCTTACCATGTAGATGTGCTAGCCGTAGAGAAATCTGAGATTGGGGAAACGGTTCGGGCGTGGCGGGGAGGCAAAGTTCCCATGTAAATTTTATGGGAGAAGCGTGCGGCTTTTATCTACGTCAGGCGCTCAGTTCAGTGTTAGAGTTGGTGTGTGCATGGTGTTCTACGATCAGTCCAAAAGTAAGTAAATACTGTATTGCATACTTTGTACTCTTCAGTGTTGGACTTGGTGTGTGCATGGTGTTCTACGATCAGTTCAAAAGTAAGTAAATACTGTATTGCATAATTTGTATTGTTCAGTGTCAGACTTGGTGAGTGCATGGTATTCTACGATCAGTCCTAAAGTAAGTAAATACTGTATTGCATACTTACTCTTAACAGAATGTCTCTCTCGCAGAAAAGGGAAAAGAAAGGAAACGTAAGGGCTTAACTGGAAGGCGTGAGCGATCAATGGGTCGCAACTATATGTCTCAGACAAGAGGGAATGAAGAGTATTTGCAACGCGAATCTCATTCCAGCAACATTTACAAACACTATTGTGACTGAAGATGAGAGTGAAATAGCGCTATCCAGTTGAATTTGTGCACACGATCGAGATGAGTGGACTTCCGCCTCACATTTTACGACTGAAAAAAGCTGCAGTCGTGATGCTCATCACGAACCCAGCCGCCCCGGTAGCGCAGTGGTCTAAGTGCTGGCTTATGATGAATCATTCGTGAAGGGTCCGAATCCCGGTGAGGCATGTTGTGTTTGTCTTATGGCACTGGCGCTCTCCTTTCCCTGAAACCAGTGGCCTTAAATTAGGGACGGGGACTATTTATAGCCCACTGAGTTGCTCACGGCGGTCGTTAAACCTTCAGTCAAAAAAAAATCACGAACCTGGACTATTGTCGTTACTGAAGCGGTTGAATGAATTTTATTTGACAATCAAATAAAGTTTACATTTGTTGTTTGTTGTTTCATATGAGTTTATTCTTTTCAAAAAAAAAATAAATAAACGTCGATTCCGACGATCAGTGTTTTATTCGTTTAAACTTTTCCGCAAAAACCCTTTCATAATGCTGATATTAGTGTTCGTAAAAGTAACAAAAGAAATAACCAAATTCCCAGATTCGACCCATTGAAGATAACACCCTGAGCTTTTCTAGGGGATGGGTCAACTATCACCGTGGGCAGCGGTATGGGCTATAAGGAACCGCCTACTACTAATTTGGGGACACTGTTTCTATTGAGGGAAGAGAATTAGCATTGTATGGCAAAACACCACTCATACCTCATCAGGATTCATCTCGGACGAACGATCTTAAATCAGCGCTTAGACCACCATGCTGCGAGGTCGATCCTGCACTTTTGTGGGCATATATCAGGGGAAATGTTCTTACTGAGAGGGAGATCCTTCTGACTTCAAACATGTTCCCTGGTAATTTACATATCACACGTGGTTGAAATGTTGCAAAGATAACAGAATTTTCAATTTCCAAACATGTAAAACGTGCGCACAACTTTCAGATTCATCCTAATGGGCTGATTTTAATGCCTGATGTGCCAGCCGCCCCGATGGCGCAGTGGCCTAAGCGAGGGCCTCTGATCATTCGTCCGAACGGGTTCCGGGTTTGAATCCCGGTGAGGCATGGATGTTGTGTTTGTCTTGCTGCACTGGCTCTCTCCCTTCCCTGGAACCAGTAACCCTAAATTAAGGACGGGCGACTGCTTATAGCCCATTGAGTTGCTCACGGTGGTCTTTAAACCTCCAATCAAATAAATAAAAAATAATGTGCCACTTGCCACAGCGTATGCTTAATGTGCCTAATGTTACCACAAACTCTGGAAGTAATTTTGACAATGTTTACAGTGAACAATACAGGATAGAGATATCATCAGACGAAATTACAGTTTAAGTACCTACGGTGCTTGATGGTTCAAAAACTTGTAACTGATAAAGTAGACCCGAATTTAACGTTCGCGTAATTAACATCATGACTCCGTTTCGAAGATCGCTAAAGGCAAAACATTTCTTTTCAGTGGGCTAGGTACGGAAAGCAGTCCAGATTACATGCTGTGACTGTCCAGATTGCAAGTTGGATTTCCTTCGCTGGAGGAAAGTGGGAATCAAAAATATCAGCCGTTTCTTTTTTATTTATTTTTTTTATTGGAGGTTTAACGACCATCGTGAGCAACTCAATGTGCTATAAGCAGCCGCCCGTTCCTAATTTAGGGTCACTTGTTCAGGGGAAGGAATAGAGCCAGTGCTGTAAGACGATCACAACATCCATGCCTCACCGGGTCTCGAACCCGGACCCCTTTCGGACGAATGATCAGAGGCCATCGCTTAGACCACTGCGCCACCGGGCCGGCACCAGCCGTGTCGGTAAAGACATGATGAGACGAAGTGATTCTAAATTTTTCCTATTCTGGAACATGGAGATAGTTAGGGTCAACGGCAGAGGGCGGTAAAATCAACATATACAATTCATCAAACAGAACGCATCGCACTTTCGACGTTTATAAGTGAGTCACGGAAAAATTCGTGTCGGACGCCACCGGGAATCGAACCCTGGGGCTTCCAGTTACGCGCCGGTATACTTCCTCTGCACCACAGCGGCTTCGAATTCCTCCAGACCCATATAAACGTGGAAAAGTGCGATGACCTCTGTTTGATTTTTCTAGTCCACGTCAAATGTCTGTATTAATTATTAATTCACCTTTTAATTATTTGTTCAATTGCTGCTTACCATCTTTCGTGAATCCCCAGCATTGTGCGGTGATCCACTTAAGCAATCTGCCAATTGGCTTGGCAATTAGTGTATGTTAGTCTCGAGGAATTCGAGGCTGCTGTGGTGCAGTGGAAGCATATCAGGCGCGTAACTGGAAGATCCGGAGTTCAATTCCTGGTAGCGGCCAACACGGATTATTCCGTGGCTTACTTATAAATGTGGAAAGTGCGATGACTTCAGTTTGATGTTCCTAATCTACGTCAAATGTCTGTATTAACATACAATTCATGTCCGTGCGAAAGGGATTTGTGTCTGAATTGTGTTATCTATATTAATAACATGAAACTTTATATCTAAAAATACACCGAACCTCCTGTGCAATGGAAACTGCATACATTACGTAAGTTCATATTATTAAATAGAGAAAACCGTTCATATCTGAGATTTAAAGGTTGGCTTTTCAAAGAACGCTCATCTTCACTGTTAAAGTTTAAAACTGATGTAACTGATGAAAATTTGAAAGGGAAAATGGTTGAAAAAAGTTGAAAATGTAACCAAAAATAGTAATGCAGTGACTCACAACCTTCTGCTCAGATGTTTACAACTGAGACAGTCTGTACTCTATGGCAAGATGATGGAAGCAGTATAAGAAAGGGAATAACAATTATTCTGCTTCCTCCGTTGGCTCGCCACTGCCAGAAGACCGCATAAAACGATTCCCTGTGTCATGTTCCCAGAAGGAGAATAATATAAATTTAGACAAGGTTTTATTCAGATAAGTTTTCGAAGTGGAGTAATTACTTTTCAACAGACTTGGGTGCTCTTAATGACCTAACTAAACTATCAGGGCCAAACTTGTTACCCATAAATAATTCAAACAGTCGACATGGATCAGCAACACCAAACCATAATCATCACTCTTTCTACGTTAATATGTGAGTCTCAGAAAAATTATCATGAGCCGCCACCGGGAATCGAGCCCAGGGTCTTCTAGTTACACGACGGACATGCCTTCACTGCAACACAGCGGAATCATCAAGACTCATATGTGATTAACTGTAAAACTACATGGCAGGTTGCTTCATGAGGACCCGCACAGTGCTGGGGATTCACCAACGATGGAAAGCAGCAACTGAACAAATAAGTAGGAGACGAATAATGAATCAATTCACACACTCGACGTGGTTCAGGAACACCAAACAAAACTCATCGCTCTTTCCACGTTAATAAGTGAGTCTCAGAAAAATTCTGTTATTAACGTGGAAAGAGCGATGATTTTTGTTTGGTGTTTCTGATCCACTTCGAGTGTTTGAATTAATTACCCATTCGCCTCCTAGTTATTTGTTCAGTTGCTGTTTTCCATCTTTGGTGAGTCTCCAGGACTGTGCGGGTCTTCATGAAGCAACCTAACATGTAGTTTGGCAGTTAATCACATATGAGTCTGGAGAATTCGAGGCCGCTGTGGTTCAGTGGTAGCATGTCAGGCGCGTAACTGGAAGACTCTGGGCTCGATTCCCGTGGCGGCTTATGATAATTCTTCTGAGACTCGCTTATAAACGTGGAAAGAGCGATGATTTCTGTTTGGTGTTGCTCATAAAGGGTGCTTGAGTTGCACTCCTCACTGAACTGGAGAACTGCTTATCCTCATGAGGAGAAGGGCACCAAGAGGTAAAGGAAAAGGACAGATCCCAGGAATCATTCAGTTTCAAAAATATTGTCGCACTGAACATAAAGCCAAAAAGACTAATCTGCGACCGTGATTAGTCTACTCATATTTAATGAAAGAAGTTTCAGGAAACAGGATAGAAAAATTTACAAATGATAAATGTAGGGTTCTTCGATTTTCAGAACGAAACTTTACGAGACATTTAGCGCATCTTCTGGCAAGAAATAAGTGTTGTAATTACGAGACTTAAAGAATTTACTCATCGCTGGAAAGACATATCTAGAAATACGCAGCTAAGAACATTTACGTATTGAGGTATTTCAAGAAAATTTACAATTTCGTGAATACCAAAGGAATGACGAAGACATGGGTTGATGAAGGATAGTCTATTTTATCGTTATATGATATTTTTTAACTCTAATAAAAACGTGATCTCTGCACCTTTCACCATCTCGTGTCATTTTGCCCTCGGCAATTCAACTTAATTTCACCAAAACGAAATCCTCAATTTCAAATTATATTTTATTGTTTTAAATGGTATAGCACCATAATCTCAAGTTTCAGAGGAAAAGGAAACAAAAATGAAATCGACACACACTAATAAGTGACGTTGAAAATGTTGAATAATTTAAGTTCTTTATTCACGAAGCTGTCTTATTACCAATCTT